>LUCG01063363.1:0-12624 GCA_001633085.1 Carthamus tinctorius | reverse complement strand
GCAACTTCACCAACTCAAAGGTATTGTTCTCATGCAAGGAAGTCATCTCGTCTTGCATGGCTTTGTTAGGATCATAAATTTCCTAATGATAGAAAGTTTTATAAAGTCAGCTTTTGTATAATTCTTGTATTGTTTGAGGGTTATTTGTGTAACTCTTGTAAAGTAGAGGGGTTTGGGCTCAATAGTATAAATAGGGGTGAGACTTGTAGTTTGAGAGTTATGAGAGTCGTCTTCAGATCTTGAGTGTGTGTAATCTGTACAGTTCACCATTGTTGAATAATGTGATGATCCATGGCTTCTCAAACCTCAATGATTGCTTGATTTACATTGTTTCAGGCTTCAACCCACACTTTCTTGTGCTCATCTTCCATGGCCTCTTCATATCACTCGGGCTCTCCCCCATCAGTTAGTACGACATACTCATCAGTAGAGTATCGTGTAAAAGGATGACGATCTCTCGTGGACCGCCTATGTGGGATAAACGATGGCATATCTGGAACTGGTAACTCTGGATGAAATTCTGCATCCATCTCAGTTTGCTCTGGAACATTAGTATCATCTGTGCCATCTTGTTCATCATTCTGAACACTATCTCCATCATGTGTATCAATATGCTTAGGAGGAACCGGATCCAAATCAATAAGATCATCATTATGTTGAGGACTCGTATCTTCCTTCTCAACATCTTTCAAAGTTTGATCTTCCACAAAAACAACATCTCGGCTTCGAATAAGTTTCTTCTTAGCTGGATCATACAATCTGTAACCAAACTCATCTTGGCCATAACCAAGGAACACACATGGCTTTGTCTTTACATCAAGCTTTGATCTTTCATCTTTGGGGATGTGCACAAAAGCCTTGAATCCAAAGACCCATAAGTGACGGTAAGAAACATCTTTGCCACTCCAAACCCTGTCAAGAACATCAAAAGACAAAGGACACAATGAGTTTGATTAATAACATGTACCGCCGTATTCAAAGCTTCTCTCATATAGGATTTTGGCAACCCTGCATGTGACGACAAACATCTGTCATGCTCGGCCAATGTTCTATTCATCCGCTCTGCTAATCCATTCAATTGCGGTGTCTTGGGAGGAATCTTTTGATGTCGAATGTCATGTTCTCTACAATAAGCATCAAATCGCCCAATGTATTCACCTCCATTATCTGTTTGAATACACTTAAGCTTCTTACCAGTCTATCTCTCAACCGAACCCTGAAATTGTTTAAACACCTCAAATACTTGATCTTTAGATTTTAAGGTATATACCCATACCTTTCTAGAATGTTCATCAATGAATGTGACAAAATAAGAGCAACCACCAAGTGTCCTAGTCTTCATAGGACCACAAGCATCGGAATTTACCAAATCAAGTATGTTCTCCTTTCTAGAAGAGGGATTACTTTTAAACGAAACTATGTTCTGCTTACCTGCCAGACAATGAGAACACTTCTTCAAATGAACATCATGCACACCGGATAAAACATTTCTCTTCAACAAAAGAGACATCCCCTTTTCACTCATGTGGCCAAGTCTCTTATGCCACAAGTCGGTCATATCAATATTCTCCACAGCGTTAACAATGTTGTTGGAGATCTTCGGATGTGTCATGTATAACTTTGGGCTTTTCTTTCCTCTTGCCACGATCAAGGAACCACGAGTGAGTTTCCATATTCTGTCACCAAAGTTGTTGTTGTAACCATCATCATCAAGTAAGCTTGCAGAAATCACATTAAGTCTCATATCTGGGACATGTTTTACATTCCGTAAAACCAACTCCATCTTGACATTCCCAAAGTTACCAAGAGTGTAAGATGAATAAAATCTCTCTGTGATGTTACATGGCATATAGCACCAGTATCAACAACCCAACTCAAATGATCATGTTCAAGGTTGGCCATCTCATCATCCTAACAAATAAAGAACTCTTCGGTAGTAGTATTAACTTCGGCAACGTCATTACCACCATCATCTTTCTTTTGGTTGTTCTTTTGGTTGTTGTAATTGGCCTTCTTGTTCTCCCTTTCCAATTGTCTGCAGAATCGTGTTGTGTGCCCTTTTATATCACAGTGATATCATGCAAAATCACCAAACTTTCCTTTGGATTTACTATGATTCTTCCCTCTGTTACTCGGACCTCTACTCTAACTTCTCCCCCTGCTTTCCATGACCAAGACATCTGACTGTGAAGAGGAACCCTGTGTCTTCTCATCTCTTCATTTAAAATACCGCCTTTAGCCAATTCCATGGAAATAACACCATCAGGTGCAGAGTTGGACAATGATGTCCTAAAAGTCTCCCAAGAGTCCGGTAAAGTACCAAGGATCCACAAGCCTTATATTTCATCTTCAAACTTGATACCCATTCCTGCAAGCTGATTAATAATTCCTTGAAATGCATTCAAGTGGTCAGTGATAGGAGTTCCATCACGGTACTTAAGTTGGATCAACTTTTTAATCAAGAATAACTTATTATTCCCAGTCTTTCGAGCGTATAATTGCTCAAGCTTGTTCCACATAGTACGAGCATGAGTCTCCCCACTAATATGGTTCAAAACATTATCATCTACCTATTGCCGAATATACCCATAAACTTATCTATGCAAAATATTCCATTCTGCATCTGTTTTACCCTCAAGTTTGTTAGTCGAAAAGACAGGCAAGTAAAAATCCTTCACATAAAGAAGGTCTTCCATCTTTCCTTTCCAAACATGATAATTTGAACCATTTAAACTTATCATCCTACTTGTATTTGCTTCCATCGTTCAAACAGGTCAAACTAAAAAGAGATAACCAAAAGCTCTCATACCAATCTGATGGGAAAAACAGCCACTAACGGTAAACAATAAACGCGGAATTAATCTTCGTTAGGCTAAATTTTCCCGACCCGGATGAACCTTTGAGGATGCAAAAAGATAGGGTATTTAAAATGCAAGTAAAATCAGCCCTAAAACAGAAAATAAACAACCACAACCAGACACGAAAATTTTAGCGTGGAAAACCCTCAAGACGAAAGTAAAAAACCACGGGACTACTAGAGCCGCTTAAAATCCACTATCACCAATAACCAATACAAAGTTCTTCTCTAGATAAAACTAGCGGTACACCACAATCATCATACTCTTGGAACAGATCATCAACAAGTATGGAATCAAAACCAAAAGACAAAGAGTAAGAGATATCACCAAAAATTACTGCACTCTGTCAAACAGTAAAAGGCTGTCTTTCGGACCTCGTAAACCGATCTCCACCGTTCAGAATGTAGATGAAGGTGTCGTGAAGCTACTGTCTAAAAATAACGACGATCGGACGATTCGAACTCCGAGAATAGGTGAAACGGCGCGGCTGCGCTTGTGTGAAAATACCTAGCTGAACTTTTTCTCTCTTCTCTCCTTTTGTATTTTGTGGACACTCTCTTCTTATGAAAAAAACCCTAGGATACAAGACTATATATAGCTTGTATCCGGTCACATTTGTCGGGCAATTAACTATTCCTCATGGGCCATAAATAATTAAATAAAACCCAACAATGTCTTGAATAACTAAAATAAAGAGAATTCATGGCTTAAGAAAAAGGTTTAAAAACTTACAGTATGAAGCGGGGCATGAACTTTAGCACCAAAACCCTATTCAATCAACAGCTACCTGAAAAACAAAGGTGTTAGTTGTTGCATCTATGAAAGTAAATGATAGTATGAATTATAAACAACTAACCAGCCCAATTACATCAGAAATGAGAAAGTTATTCCCAATCCATAGGGGTTAAATTTGGATTTTTCTACTCCTTCTGTCGATAAGATTAAAAATAAAATACAAACAAACAACGAACAACTGATAAAACAGAACTTTAAAAGAAGATCCATGCAAATGAAGAGAAGACAATACAGAAGAGAGGCATAGATAAAAGAAAGCCCACTAGGACTAATTCCATTGGGATGTTCTTGAAATGCTTCACATGGATTCCCCATTCCTTTTCTCCCTTGGTGCTTGCTCCCTGCATACCAATCATTAGATATTGTGGTTTTAACACCATATTCATACACGAACAAATTCTTGTTGCCAAAATAAATTTGTGTCCAGGAAAAATTGACAAATACATCTAATATAAAATATGTCATATAGCTGTAAACTACAATTATCCTATCAAATGTAGGTTCCTGGATTGTGATCTTACTTATCAAATTCCGTAAGCTAGAGGAATGGAAAAAAGCATGTGCCAAGACAGCAACCATCATCAGCTTGTCAAAACAACCAATTGCTAAATAATGCTCATCTTGGCTCATCAAAAACCATAAAGAAGGAAGATGCAAAAATAAATAAAGAAGTAAATACTTATACCCTAGTTTATGAATTCTTAACTAATATTGTGTACTTTCATAGTTTCATATACATTAGAGCAAATTCCAAAACTTAACATTCAACATTGACCCAAAAATTAACGTTTTAGTACAAAAATGACCACATTAACCAATTACAAATTTTGATTTTTTCTGTAATCAACAAATGGATCACTAACAATTCAATCAAGAAATTAGTTCTTGAAAACGAAAATTGATAAAATGAAAAATAGAAGTTCACGTTTCCTTTCATTCATTGATCTAAATAACTCTTTGGGTAGTACCAAAATTACAAATTTTTATTCTTCCCACAAATTAATTGAACCTTTATATACAATCAACAAATGGATAACTTACAATTTGATCATGGAATCGCTTCTCAAAAACTCAAATTCAACAAAATTAGGGGATATGTGCAACCGATTATGTTCTTCTTCGTCCCAAAGATCGATGCCAAATGCTCCGCCATTGATGAGCAAACGAAGCACTGGATATTGTCGCTCGCTCTAGGGTTTCAAAATTTTGTATTAAGTTACCAATGTAAGCCTCTTTGAACAAAAAAGCGCTAAATTCTGTTACAAAAAAAGATAATCAGCACATCTAATAATACAGTGAAAAACACTTATCCCACAAGCAATGATGGTCCATATGTTCGATTAAGGCCTAATTTTAGAATTTTAAAAAGGATTCCATCGAATTGAAACAATGAGTATGTGTAAAGTAGCGAAGATGCAAAATTAAATGATTAATTGAAAAAATTAAGCCCTAATTTCCGAAATTGAAGAACGTACCTTTCTGAAATTGATTAGCATATGAGTTAGGAGAGGTAGAGAGAAATTAAGATCGTGGGTTGAGGAAGCAGAGTATCCCAGTTTATGAAATGGGGGAAGAGAGATCGACACCAATGAAGAATGTGGAGGGGGAGTTGGTAGTGTAGAACGTGGGAAGGAGATTGTGTATACATCCCGGTGTTGTACAACATGCTATTAAAGTAGTACTATTGAAAATCGGTTTTGTTGAACTAAAAAACCGTTTTAAAGGGTTATTCTCTTTATATAGTAGTAGAGATAAGGGTATTTGAGTCACTTAATTAATAGCCGTAGAAATTTATTCTTGTTTATTACCGATTGGTGTGTGTTAGTGTTAGGCCTTAAATGCAGTAGTGTATTTCTAAGTAATGAATTCTAGATATTCCTCCATATCTTCTCTCTCTATAATATTAAGGATACACGACTGTAAGGATGAAAACAAAGTTGTATGCACAGTCTCAATTTAGGGAAGGAAAGTAGTTTAGCTTACTCGGTCTCTGTATTGATCGGCTAATCGTCATCGGGAACCTCAGTGCATGTTTCTGTGGTGGCTCTATAAAGCCTCTTGTGTATTCAATAAAAGTAAACTAACTGCCCAAACGTTATGGGTGTTCATTTCCAACAAAATAAGTTGGTGGTCTATTTTTTTCATTCACGAGTTCAAGATTAATAAATATGAAAAAAAGTGAGCAAAACAAATATAAAATTATATTTTGTCATTTTGATAGTTTGGTAGTTTTTTCTTTCTTTTCTCTCCTTTTCCAGAACGCATAACTTTTTTTACCTTTCCTTTCACTCATTTTCGAATACACAAAAATTCTCCATCCGTTTACTTCCATTTTCGAAAACATAAATAAAAACTTATTATGTTTTCTTTTTTTCCTCAATTTTTTTCTGAAGAACACTTGTTGATCCAGACTCTCCTAAGAGTGATGAAATAATGATGACCCTGATCCTACTTTGTATAGATACTTTATTTATACTCAAGCTTGAGGAATTATCATTGAGATAATTCTCTTTGATTATTTTATTATTAAGTACCTCATGTAATAGTTAGTATTCTATAAGGGAGTCGTTGAGTCTGTTCAGCGACCCTGATGTAGGATATACATATGAATGAAGTATCAATCCTCAAGACAAAGAAGTCAAGCAACAAAAAATCATCAGCAATGTCGAAGAAGTAGCTGATGATGGAGTCAAGGTNGAAGACGGATTTCAGTGATAGCTACCTAACCACAACATGCTGACACTCAACAGGGACTACACCTTAGTGACTCGCTAATGTCTCCAAAGACCAGCGAGTCTTTGCCACTGATCAGAGGCGTGTACCTGATGAAGATCATTTGTCTTATTATCTTAAATGTACAAAAAAGAAAACCATGCTTTTACTGACATAGTACAAATGGGACGTTCACTACACTGTTCCCTTCGTACTTATCAGCCCCCAAAAGCAACCTTGCACCATTTCTCCCATACTGCCTCTCCCATGCGTAGTATTTAAAAATGGTAAAAGGTACACTAGGTCCATCCAATACACAACACATGTAAAGGTGACCTTACCATGCATTTAATGCATGCAGTATAAGTAGAGATCTTGAGCTGTTCTTCATACACACATAAGACATATCTCTTTCTTATACTGAGTCCTTTCTTTCTCTCTTCTATCTTTCTTTCTTTCTACTCTCTCTTCTCACTAGTGCATAGTGAAAGCTTAGTGTTAAATTTTAGATTGTTTAGATTAGGATCTTTCCTTTTCTATTTCCACAACAATCTTGTAAATTTAGTTTATTAATAAACGAAGAATTTAAAAGTGAAATTGTGTGTCAAATTGTATTCCCCCCCCCCCCTTCTACAATTCCTTACTACTTGAAGGCTCTTTGGGACCAACAAGTGGTATCAGAGTGTGTTCAAGCTCTTTTCTTTGAAAATTCTTGTGAACCTTCTTTCTACCTTATGGCTATTCAAGCTGGTAAGGATAACTACTTTGACACTAGCTCTCTCGCCGAACCTCCAAGGTTCAACAAGGATAACTTTCCCCTCTGGAAGACCAGAATGGAACTTTTCCTTGTTGGATCTGATCCTCAGATTCCTTATTTTTTGGAAACTGGACCTTATATACCTACCCAAACAGTTCTAGTTGTTCCTGCCATTGCTACTACTGTTGCTATCCCTGTAAGGGAAATTGTGAAGCCTGTTCACAATTGGAATGAGGAAGATAAGCGCCTTGTCAACATTGACACCAAGGCTAGATCCCTCATATCCATGTCACTACCTAATGATGTATTTCACTCTGTATGTCATCTCAAGTCTTCTAAAGAGATCTGGAACACTCTCTGTGTTCAGTACAAGGCACTTCGATTCTCATGGAATCAAGAAAAAATTTATTGGTTCGTCAGTATGAAACCTTCATCCATCTCAAGGGTGAAACATTTTCCCAGACACATCAGAGGTTCAACTGCTTGCTCATAGACCTGAAGACTATTGGTACTGAGTATTCTAACTCTGAAATTATAACCAAGTTCATGGAATCTCTTCCTGAACATTGGGAAATGTATACCACTTGTCTAACTATGTCCAAAGACATAAAGACACTCACCTTGAGTAAGTTGTATGGTATTCTTCATAATCGTGAACAACAAAAGACACTAAAGAAAAATCTCATAAGAGATACAAAAGATTCAAAGAGTACCTCTCTAGCCTTACTCACCGAATCCCCTTCTTCAGTCCCTGTTTCTTCTGTTACCATCACAGAGTTGGAATCTTCTGGCTCTGAAGCCTTGTCCGACAGTGACTCTGAAATAAATGAGTTACTAGCTCTTCTCACAAATACCTTTAGAAGATTTGCTAGAAAAAGAAACTTTCTGAAAAAGAAACCTCTTGCTATTACTAACAAGCGAAAATCAACATCTGTTGATAAGGCTACTGCTATCTGCTACAATTGTCAGGGAAAATGACATTTTGCAACTGATTGCAGGTACAAAAAGAAACAGTTTGCTCCTTACACTTCTAACTCTTCTTCAAAAGACCCAAGGTACCTAAGGCTGAAAGAGAAATGCAAAAAGATCAAATCTCAGCGCAAGGGTAGAGGTCTGATAGCTGAAGATCATGATTGGGCTAATGACTCTTCTGATGAGTCATCTAATGAAGAAGACATTGAAGTTGCCCTGATGGCTATCATTGATGACCCTAAGGTAGCCCTGATGGCTAAATTAGAAGAGGTACCTGACGATATACCTAAACCCTCCTCTCCTTCAGCGACTGAATCTTCCAGTCAGGTATCACTCGCTACTCCTAAAGTCTCTGGTGACAGTCTGTCTCAACTTGACTTACTAACACTTGATCTTTATAATGCTTTAAATGGAAAATCTTCTGCTGAAAAACTTAATGTTGATCTTTGTGATCAACTTAAGACTTGTCATGAAAAATTAAGCTAACAACTATTCTCGAAGAAAACCTCAAAGATCGGGTCTCAGTAAATCAGGTTCTCTGTATTGAAAGAGAACAGGCTATCGCTGAGAGAAAAAGAGCTCTTGCTGAGTTAAATGTTGAACAACTCACCATCAAAGGATGGAGTGACGCTTCTGAGAAAGTTGATGAAATTCTTGCAGCAGGGAGATCTGGAAAAATTAGAACAGGTCTTGGTTTCTCTTATAACGGTTCAAAACCTGATCGTTCCTTTTCTTAAGTTTGGAATGTTTGTTTCTAACATCCCTGATCCCTCTGATCCTCAGTGTTCATCTTCTAACACACACACTGAAGGAGCTCCTAAGAGTAAAAATGCTTCAGCTAAAGGTAAAGCGAAAGCTGAAACTCCTTCAAAGGCTAAAGCTCCTAAGCATAAGAACTCTAAGGTTTTGGGATGTGGATCCTCAGTCACTAGTGCTAAAAAGAATGTTCAAAATCCAGCACCTAGAGTGAAGATTGATCTCATTTCTAAACCTAAGGCGATGAATCCCATACCTCCTTGTTCTAATGAAAAAGGAATTTTAGGACCTGGTCCTTCACTCTTAAAGTTGAAAAACTTAAAGGACCCTATAAAACGTTTTCTTTATCGCAAATGCTGTCATTGTGGATTAAATGACCATATTGCGAGTAAGTGTCCTGGTGCTACCAAAGCTGAAAAATCAGCTAAGATAAAGAAAATTCCTAAGACTGATAAACCAATCAAAGGAAAGAAGGTTGTCAAGACTGATTCTTCAGTCAAGACTTCAGCCATACCATCTGATTCTTCAGATAAGCTGTCACTGATTCCACCATTCCTACTAACTCTGCTGGACCCATAGTCAAGTGGGAACCAAAGAAACTTAACTCTTGTTTTATACAGGATAAGGGCATCTGGTACTTGGACAGTAGATGCTCTCGACACATGACTGGTTTCAAATCTGTCCTCACGGACTATCATGAAGAAAAAGGTCCATCCGTGACTTTTGGCGGAAATGACAAAGGCCAAACTCGTGGCTATGGCACTCTAACAAATGGCAATACAACCTTCAAACGTGTTGCTTATGTTGAAGGACTGATGCACAATCTTCTTAGCATCAGTCAGATGTGCGACAATGATCATTAGGTCTCCTTCTCTAAGAAGCACTGCAAAGTCAAGAACAAGCACAAGAAAGTCATTCTCAAGGGAGATAGAAGATTTGATGTCTATACCATATACATGAATACTTCTAAAGAAAACGTATGCTTTGTGTCTCGAGCCTCACCTGATATGAACTGGCTCTGGCACAAACGACTCTCCCATCTTAACTTCAAGACGCTGAATCAACTCTCCATTAGCAAGCTGGTCACTAGTCTCCCTGATCATCGCTTTACAAAGGTCTCTCTTTGTTCAGCATGTGAGAAAGGTAAACAGACCAGGGCTAGTTTCAAGTCAAAAGAAGTCTCCTCTATAAGCTCTCCTCTTCATCTCATTCACATGGATCTGTTTGGACCTGTCAATGTCTAATCCCTTGCTGGAAACAAGTATACACTTGTCATTGTTGATGAGTATTCCAGGTACACCTGGGTCTTCTTTCTGAGATCCAAGAGTAATGCTACTGAAGAAATCATTCTTTTTATCAAAAAGATAGAGAAGCTCAACAATGTCTCTGTTTGATCCATCAGAAGTGACCATGGTACTGAATTCAAGAATAGTACCCTGGAAGCTTTCTTTGAAGACAAAGGGATTTCTCAAAACTTCTCTACCGTTACGACTCCTCAGCAAAATGGAGTCGCTGAACAAAGAAATAGAACCCGGATTGAAGCTGCTAGATCTATGCTCAGTGAAGCCCATCTGGCTACACAACTTTGGGCCGAAGCTGTAAATACAGAGTGCTACGCTCAGAACAGATCACTGATCGTTAAGTGATTCAAAAAGACTGCTTATGAGCTCTTCAGAGATCGAAAGCCTTCCATCAAACATCTTCATATCTTTGGTTGTAATTTTTACATCTGGAACAACAAAGATAATCTTGGGAAATTTGATTCCAAATCGGATGATGGAATTTTCCTTGGATATTCTTCTATCTCTAGAGCATATCGTGTGTTCAATAAAAGAAGACAATACATTGAAGAAACCATTCATGTCAGGTTTGATGAAACTGGTCCTTCATTCTCTCATAATCACAATAATGAGGAAATCAATCAGTGGGCTAATTCTTACTTTGAAGTCCCTGATCCTCCTATTGCTAATCCTCCAGCTTCATCAGAAGTACCTGATGGCTTTGAAGACACCACAACATCTCCATCTGATCCTATTCCTCCAGTGATCAATGCAACTCCCATTACTCACGTTGCGCCTTCTAATTCAAATTCTCCTACCAGTAATGAAGACTCTCATCCTTAACAAGAACTTATCACTAGTCTACCAGACAATGAAGCATCTTCATCAACAACTGAGCCTCTTCAAGCTGATCCTTAGCTCCCTGCTCTTCGATGGACGAAGAACCATCCCATTGATCAGGTTCTTGGAAATCTTAACTCTGGTGTCAAAACTAGACGTCAATCTGGTAACATATGTCTATTTGTTGGGTTCATTTCTAATGTTGAACCTAAGAAAATAGAAGAAGTTTTTCTTGATCCAAATTAGGTCGCTGCTATGCAAGAAGAACTCGCTGAGTTCATCAGAAACAATGTCTGGGAACTCACTCCTAGGCCTCGCAAGCGAACTGTGACCGGTACCAAGTGGATCTTTCGCAACAAATTTCATGAACAAGGCATTGTTACTCGCAACAAGGCTCGGCTTGTTGCTCAGGGATATCGTCAGGAAGAAGGCATATATTATGATGAAACATTTTCTCATGTAGCTAGACTCGAAGCTATTCGACTCTTTCTAGCTTTTGCTGCTTACAAAAACTTTAAAGTGTTTCAAATGGATGTTAGAAGTGCCTTCCTAAATGGAAAGCTCTCTGAAGAAGTCTATTCAAACTCCAGGTTTCTCTTATCCCAAATTCCCTGATCACGTTTACAAGTTAAATAAGGCTCTCTATGGGTTAAAGCAGGCTCCTCGTGCCTGGTATGATACCCTGTCAACCTTTCTCTTATCTAAAGGTTTCGAGCGTGGTAAGATTGATAGTACCTTGTTTCTTAGGAAACATAAGGGACCCATCATTCTTGTCCAAATTTATGTTGATGACATCATATTTGGATCCACAAAGCCTAAAATGTGTAAAAAGTTTGAATTACTTATGAAAAAGTGTTTATGATGGGTGAACTAACTTTCTTTCTAGGTATTCAGATTAAACAATCTAAAAAGGGTATTTTCATCAATCAAGGTAAATATGTATCTGACATGCTTAAAAAGTTTGATCTTGTCTCATGTACACCGATGAAAACACCAATGGCACCTCTTCTTAAGCTAGATAAAGATGCCAATGGTAAATCCATTGATATAACTCTCTATAAAGGAATGATAGGCTCCCTGCTGTATCTTATAGCTAGCCGACCTGATATCATGTACTCTACTTGCTTATGTGCTAGATATCAATCTGATCCCAAGGAGCACCATCTGACCGCTGTAAAGCAAATCTTTAGATACCTGAAGGGTACTCCTAACTAGGGGTAAGCAAAACCCGCCCAACCCGAACTACCCGCCCGAAATCCGAACCGTAAATTAGGACGTAAACTGAAAACCACCAACCCGAAGTCCGAACTACCTGAACCCGAGCTACCCGAATAAAGTTTGGGTTCGAGTTGGGTTGCTAAGTTCAAACCCGAACCCGCCCGAAAAACCGAACTTTTAAAAAACCTTTATTTTTTATTTTTTTAGAATACACTAAATAAACTAATAATCTATATGTATTATTTAATATTATAATACATACATATATATGATTATGATTGTATTACAAACAGTATATATATATATAGTTGGGTTCCAATGGGAACCACGTTTTGGTTGTGAACGTGAGGACAGCCCAGAGCACAACACGTGGCAATCTAACTTCTGCGGGTCAAGGCTTATTCAGTCTGCATAAACCCGCGGGTTAGTGTTATTC
>LUCG01063239.1:0-11903 GCA_001633085.1 Carthamus tinctorius | reverse complement strand
GACCTGATGGCCAAGCCGATGCCATCCAGTTCCCGGCTACGGATGGTCTTACCGAGAACAAGATGAAGAAGGCCGATCCTCTTGCCCTAGTTGCCAAACATCAAGGAGGTTTGAGTGCAAGGAATGCTCCTTCATGTTATGAGATTACTTCCAAAGATGATCCCATGATTGCAGTTGACTCTGATTCCTCTGATGAAGGCATGACAGAGGTAGATGATTCTCTTGCCTTGTTGACTCACAATATGAGAAGGTTGAAAGCTTTGAAAAGCTACAACAAGTTTCGTCCGATGGAGAGAAGGGATGATCGATACAGAGGAGATTCGCGGTACAACGTTGGGTACCGTCAACCTGAGAGATACCGGGATGATAGGCAAGTTCGAGATAGAATGGATGATGACTTTCGAAGAAGGGAACGGTATGAAGATGACTACCGTCAGAGAGACAGGTTTGATGATCGTGGGAGAGACAGTTACTATGATGATCCAAGAGGTAAAGGAAAACTTGTTCCTGAGAGAAGGTTTGATGATAGAAGGTTTCTTGATCCCCCTGCTTTCTTCTCATAATCTCCTTGTTTCCTTATGTTTAAAGAAGTCCTGCTCTTGCTGTGAAAAAAACCCTCTCTAGTTCGTGGTTGCAAACCAGTAATTTGTTGTGCAAAAACCCTCCTTCCTTCTTTTTGTGGATCTCACTATATTCATGCTTCCTTTTGTGAGTTTCATAGTGTATTTGTTATTATTAGGAGCTTTTTGAGGGTGGACTTTTCTTCTGGTGCATGGTTGCTTGACGAAGAAGAAGGGAAGAATGGACAAAGGGACAAGGTTATTTGGGGAGCTTCACCATGAAAAGTAAGGGATGGTGGGTGTTTTGTTGATGGTGATGTAAAATGTATAAAAATACAATAAAAGTAAAAAAATATATATTGTTATATTAAATAAAGTTGTTTTTCGTTTAGAAATAGTTTATATGATAATTTTTATAATTAAAATCATTCATTCAAGAATTTGTTGGAAACTTTTTGATGTATTTGTTACTTTCAAATGAACTGTAAAGAATTTATTTGTGCAATGAAATAATTGAAGCATTAAGAAGTTACTACTGCTTGAACAATGTGTTACTACTGCTGCTACAAGGATGGAAGACTAACAGTAGTATTGATTACTACTGCTTGAAGAAAGTGTTGCTTGAAGAATGTTTGAAGAAAGTGCTTCTAAGTTGAAGATCAACAATAGTAATGAAAGTACTATTCGTGTGTTACTACTGCTCATGGTTACTACTGCCAGTTGTAAGATACTACTGCTGGTTAGTACTGCAAGTGCAGATAGTACTGCTTTTGTTATTACTACTGCTTGAAGATTTCTTGATGAAGAAGACTGAAGATAACTTTGAAAAAGATTCATTAGAATATTTTGTTTCCTTTAATAGTTATCTTGTAACTTTGTATATATAGTTGATTAGTTTTCTTTATTATGTACGCAGATTAATAGTTTTTGAGAGATTGTTGAGTGATAGAAAATTAATAGCCTCAAGATTGTTCTTGATCCTTGCAATAGAGAAGTGTTGCATGTCTATTGAATTTATTCAGTAGATTGGGGCTTGTGATTAATCATTCGACTTTCAATTAATATACAAAGTGATTTGTTGTCAAATTGTTCTTTTTGTTAAAGTGTTATTCCGCAAACTTCTTTAACAATAGTTTCTGAGTTGTTTAAAATTCTTGATTGAATCAAATCGATCCTGACAAGTGGTATCAGAGCTTGTAGTAATTACTATTGCAGGTGCATAGTTACTACCGCTAGGCATAGTTACTACCGCTAGGCATAGTTACCACCGATAGGCATAGTTACTACTGCTAAGCTTAGTTACTACTGCTAGGTATGGATACTACTGCTAAGCTTAGTTACTACTGTTAGGTATGGATACTACTGCTAGTTATCTGTTACTACTGCTTTTAATTGTCCCACGAGCTATAAATAACCCTTTTCACCGCCAAACCCCCAACGACTATTTTAAATTCCCAAACCCTAAACCCCTTTCTCTTCTTCTTGGTGATTCTGTGCTTTCTTGTGCAATTTTGAGCTATACCTCGTGATTTTCCATACTAATGGCTTCGCTCCTGTTTCATAAGGATCATAACAAGGTGGGATTTCTAGAGAAGGTAGAATACGCTGGAGATTTTCACGATATTATTGACTTTCTGACACAATCATCAATAGCTCATGCTATCTTGGTGAATCCTACCATCTATGTTGAGCATTGAAAGCAATTATGGGCCAATGCAACAGTTGAATCCACCAATGAGGGCCAACAGATTCATTCAAGGGTATGTGAATGAGACCTCATCATCACTTAAGACACAATTCGTACTCATCTTCAACTTCAGGATGCACAAGGTATTACCTCTCTATCCAATGAGGAGTTATACTTCACTCTTCTTAAAATGGGTTATGAAGGATCTACCACTGTTTTCACTTTTTACAAAAACAAGTTTTCACTACAGTGGAGATTTTTTGTTTATACCCTTGTTCACTGTTTTTCCAAGAAGACAACAGGCTGGAGTGAGTTTGGTAGTACCACTGCCTATGCTTTGCTCTGCTTAGCCACTAGCCAGACCTTCAATTTTTCAAAAATGATTTTTGATGGTCTTGTTTCAAACTTGGATACCAAATCATCTTCCAAATCTTTTTATATGTATCCAAGATTTGTACAAGAAGTTATTAGCCAGGAATTGACGGATGTACCTACCTTCAAGGAGATATATGTTAGACCACTTCCCACTGGGAAAGTGTACTCTAACATGAAAAGGCCTACAAAGGACTTTTCAGGTACCATCACCCCATTGTTCTCTACAATGATGGGAGTGACCACACCAAAAGGTGAGGGCTCAGGCTTGTAGCCCACACAATCAAGCACACCCACTGACACCCTACCCGCACCTTCCACTACTTAGATCCCTTAGTCTCCTATTGTTTCAACCCCCATCCTTTCACTAAAACAATATATCAGAAAGCCCAAAGGAGTTTCATCCTCCTCTGGTGCTACAACCATCAAGCCTAAAAGCCCTCAAGTGGAGCATTCTCTATTTGAGAATATCCAAAGGGAACCCACTGGAGTGTCACCCAACTCCAAGAAGGTGCCCTCTCAGGAGAAGGATGGGCATGTGGGCAGTGAGGCTCACACTACTATGTCACTACAAGGTGGGGCTCAGGATAGTGTGAACATAACTAAGATATTCCCCATGGCAACATTGGATGAGAAATCATCTAAAGGTCTCAGGTGCCAAGAAACTAAGGGGGTAGCAAGTGCTTTTGCAAGGCAAAAGGCTTCTACTAAGCCTTCCTGTGATTCTTCAAGGGTGGTAAAAACACCTAAAGGAGGTGAGGATAGATATAACTACGATGAATTGATGGAGGCAATTGGTACCATAGCCAAAGAAGGGGATGAGAACACTGCCAGAATTAAGGAGATGGAGAAGCTGCTCAAAGTTCAGAATTCATTGATCAAAGCCCAACAAAGTCAGATTTCTCAGCTAAAAAGAATGGTGTATGGATTGATGCAAAGACAAAGAAAGAAGAGATCTACAGCTTTCACAAAGGGAGAGAAGAACAAGGAGGATGAACCCATTAAGGGGGAATCAAGTGGTGCTGATTTTGTGAAGCAGCAGTTTCAAATGAAGGAGCAGCAGAATCAGGGGTACAAGCAGCAATATCCACTGAACCAGCAGCAGTAACGGAGAAAGAGCAAGTGGCTCTAGAAGCGTTGATTAAATTGCCACAAGCTACTCCTAAGGTTATTCCAAAAGCCAAAGGAGTAGTAATAAATGAATATGCTGCTTTGAAAAAGAAGATGGAGCCTGTGGTAGGTATGGATACCTAATGGCAAAACAAAACATTAGGTTTCTTGTGTTGGATTGTTTCAGCTCTCAAACTTGCTTTTGACAGCTTTTCACTGTCGTTTGGATTAACCTTGTTTCCTTCAACCATGTGGATACATGTTTGTCCAACATTAAATTCAGCCTTATTTTTGTCACTTTATTTACCATAGAGAGATTCCTCAATCTGTATGTGATTACCGAGTTGTAACAGAAATAACTCCACCTTTTAATGTTTCAAGGTATGTTTGAAATCTTTCCAGGATAGCGGCAGTTTGTCAATTGTACTCGACATGCGATGCATTCATCTATCTTCATGTTGTTCTGAGTGAGTTGACCCAGAATGCGAAGCAGCTCATTACATTGTTCCAAGACTAGCCTTGAATCCACCATCTTGTAATTATTAAAATTGCTAACGAGAAACTTCTTACTAGAAGCATCCTCGACGATTTATTTGGATTCAAGGTCGTTCCAGAGTTGTTTCACACTCATCATGTTTGCTAGATTACAAAGAGAGAATCAGACATACCATTAAGAATGTGACCACGACATATGTAGTGATTCGTTTTCCTACTTACAACGCTTTCTGATCTTAGCAGGCATTTCGTTTTCTTTCTCTTCTGGCACAGGAGTACTCAAAACATGCACCACATTCAGGGTTGTCAGCAAGAAGTGCATCTTTTTCTTCCAGCCTCATAAATCGACTCCGTGAAACTTTCCCGGTTTGTGAAACTTGGAAGTCATCTCTTTCATCGATTCCGCCATCGTTTCAGAAATTAGAAAGAAATATCATATTCGATTGTTAGAGATGTAGGGAGGAGAAATTGTGATTCTGAAACCTTCAAGTACTTAGATATTCGTGACGGATCATGAGAGATCACTTTCCAAATCTGATATTTCGATCCTATAACCAGGTTACATGAAATTCAGATTATGGGAAAAATCCGAGAAGGGAACAATCTCTGATCAGGGCACCGAGGAAAGATCCGTAAGAAGGGTTTTGAGAGTTGTTTTGGTTTTTTTTTGTTATCAATAATGAAGAGATATTAGCTATTAATACTGATATTTCATCCCAAAAGGTCGAGCTAATTGGTTAAGGTAATTATACAGAGAATAAATTTTAAAAATTAGAAGATATCCAAAAATCAGCCATTCTCGCGTTGTGAGCCCTTAACCACGCGTCGCGATACATCCACTGGAATTTCAGCACAAGAATTTTCAATTCTTGTGCCGCAAAAGATCATTCTCGTGCTGCAAGACTTCACCTTGCGCCATGAGACTTTATCTTCGCGCCACGAATCATTCTCTGGAAGTTTTGCCATCAGTCAGCATTCTCGTGCTGTGAGACATCAACTTTGCGCCGCAAGAAGTGTAGTGACCACCTTGAACCAAACCGAGATCAAACCTCGTTTTGGATACAAGCATGCACACCGCACCTCTTGACTTGCTCAAAACTACGTTTTACTTCTTTGATAATCCATATATCTCATTACACTAAAATCACCAACATAATTAATTTACTCGATATACTATCCACCACTACAAGAAAAAAAGTCTTTAGTGACCAAAATTTAGTGATGAATAATACTTTCGTCATTAAATTAAATATTAGTGATAAAAAAACAAGTCATCACAAAAATATTGTCACTTACTAAAATTTAATGACCAAACTAACATGTTGTTAATGAGTGTCACTTTTTGTATACCTAATTACCTATTATCCAGCCCAAGGCCCATGTATCCATTATTTGTTCAGCTGGACTTAATTTTATTACTGTTAAGTTGGCCCACGTATCAATTATTTGTTATGTTATTGTACTGATTCAAATTAATAATCAGCTTCCAAAAATACTAATACGGCAATATCCAAATAAGCATATCCCAATAACCCTTGTGTTCGGCCTAATACGATTCATACAGACCAAACGATTTTGGAAAAGAAATCAATTTCAGCCATTGAAGAATCGACCCAATTTCAACCATCAATTTCTGTTTTCAATCTGTCCTGTCATCGATTTCTAGTTACAAGTACAAATATATAAATACACTTTTATTGTCTAGTTACGGATGAAAAATTATTTATCCTTAGCAGTAAATAAATATATGAAGATGGCAAATGGATATGAAACAAACCTACCAAACTGGTCTTAAATATTTTAGTGAATTGTAAAAATTTATATACTTTAAACTTTAAAAACGTACTTCCAGTTTGCAAAATTTTAGAGTGGCTTATTAAGGTGAATAATTGTATGGATGATTCGGTAAGCTATAAGAAATATTAGAGCTTATTCGCTCAGCTTAGGTCACCCTACCTTTGTCCACTTTCCCCAATCTCTCAATTAAGAAGATATGTCTCCCACTTAACCCCTAAAAAGATAAATCCCTCTCAACTAATTTTCAGTAAGCATTCGAATTCTCTCATCGTTATCGTCAGATTCATCGTTATCGAATTCTCATATGGTTATCGTCGATTAATTTTCAATTTTCAATTTTTGGTAGCTCTTCGGTAAGCATTCGAATTCTCAATTTTCAATTGATTATGAAATCAATAATTTGAATGAACTCTCGATTTGAACGAATAACTTGTGAATTTCTCTGCAGGTTGCGGTTAATTGAGCGTTGATTCCATGGCCAGTCCGATTTCCACTTCTGGTGATGATTAATTAGAGGTATCAGTTCTTGCTATTTGTGTTTATTAGGCTTTGTTTTTACTTTCTAATTCATTTGAATTATTGATTTGTACGTCGATTTTGCTGTCTGCTCGATGTTTGTGTTTGTATGATTGAAAAAAATTGGTATACAATCGTAAATACACGAGTTGATTCAGTATCTTAATGGTGAAAATGTAACGATTGATCATTCACGAGTTGACTGTTCAGCTTAGGAGTTCATTTTATGCTATTTGCTCTTAGTGCACAATTTCTATAGGAAACAGAGAGGTATAAATCGATCATATGTATGCATACTTTAAAAGGTATAGATTCTATAAAACTATAGAGAATGGACGTTTATTAGTTAAAAAAATGCATTCATATGTGAATGCAGATGATTCACATAAATGTGATTGAAAATTGATATAAATGTGATTGAAAATTAGATCGATGTATTGCTTAATTTCAGTAGCGTAATAAAATGCTTAGAGATAATAAAATGCGTAATTTCCATTCATGTGGCATCTGGTGGACTTATAATTGTTATAAACATACTTAGCATCATATTTTTTGTACTTATAATTGTTATAATTGTAGTTTCTCCCTTAAATAATAAATACTAGAGACTCGTTGCAAATCCTGATCACTTTCACTAATTCCACTTTCAAGTGTTAGTACTATGGCCTAGTTCACTTTCACTAATTCACTTTCAGGTGTTAGTACTATGGCCTAGTTCACTTTCACTAATTTACTTTCAGGTAACAGCAATCTCTCTTCAACATTATCATTGTCACCAGGGGATAGCTTGCCATAATGGAAGAATCAAAGAAAACATAGGGAAATTAAACATAGCTTGCCATAATTTATTCAAGCAACAGAGTTTGACACATATTTCTAAAGTTCGTTAAGCATTGTTTGAAACTGAATCAGACACATTCAACATAACTAGAAAAGGTACAAACAAAAAACATAAAGCAAGATATCAATTGAATACATGAGAGCACTGCAGAAGGGTAGCACAAATGATTTCAATGAACAGTGCCCTAAATTGTAAGGTAGAGTCTCATTGTAAAAGTCTCATTTCTTTTGTGAATCCTGTGAATAACATCATAAACAGGTCCTCTTTTAGGTTGTCCATAGCAATAAAGATCAAATGAGTATTGTGCTTTTACTACAATAGGCGATGAGCATGCAAATTCTAAGAAAAATATAGAGAAGACAAGAAACTAGAAGTTACAGACAACATCACATTCCATGAATTAAACTTTGTTTACTTTTGTTTCTTGGATTGTTATTTTTTCTTTACTATTTACGTCCACAAGAAAAGGATTACCCTATGCAACATGAGCCAATGTTGTTTCAACTTTATGCCATGCTCGCATTACAAGTAACAATTACAATGATTCTAAGGTGAGAAGTAACAATTTCTCAACTCCTGCAAAGAAGTAGAATGCTAGCATTGACACTAATAATGACAGATATATGGCTTAAGTGACATCCATACACCAAGTATTGTGTGAACTTTATTGTCTAAAAATCTTCTTGCCTTATTACACTTGCTACAATTTAAAAACTTAATGGTATTTAGTCATTAAAAAGGATCAAGATGGACCACAAACAATAGCAAAACAAGGATACATTTTGATGTATTGTGTGAGAGCATAAACAACCCCTGCTTTCAGGAGGAAGGCTCTCATGAGACTTTGTTTGTGAATTCATTTATATTAAGCTGAATTAGCCTAAGCAATCATCAGTACCAAATAACAATCAAATTGTGCACTTGTTGTTTGGAAGATATTCTCCTTATTCATGAAATGCAAATGAGTTGGTGGTATACATTTGATTATGCATTTAATTATAGCATTTCATGTATACAAATTTCTCAAGGTATAGTTGCACCAGCACAGTGCCTATTGCCTAGTGAACTACACTCTAAGATCAGACGTAGCTAGGTGAATTTTTTTATTCAAGATAAAAACTTTCCATAAAGGTGCCAAGGTGTCTGGTAGATGAGGGTTTATCACTGCCATAAAAGCCCATTGGTTTTTTATTTTGTTGCTTAAGGTTTGCATCTTTTAACTATGAATAAAATATAAATGCAACTTTTTTATACCAATAACATGTATGATTACCTCCATAACTATGAATAAATGTTGGTTAAATAATTTCATATCGAACAACCCAAGTTTCTTGTACAGGTTATTACGGTTCTTGTTTGATGGGAGGTATGAACTTGTTCACTTATTATACATGCATCAAAAACTGTTTTTATCTTTTGTCTTTTTTAAGATAATTAGTTCAATGCTCTATCTTATGATTAAGGGTCTGTTTACCAGACACTTACTCAATAAGCGCTTAATGGATATTGGTCAATAAGCGCTATCATCTTGGCTTGCGTCTTATATATCTCTCCTTGGTCAAATGGATGAAGTGGTATATAAACAAACTAGTTATTCATCCAAGTAAACAGGTTTTACAATCATCTTTTTGGTTTTACGAATTTAAGGTTCTTTTAGTTTGACCAAGTTACTTCATGGATCGGAAAAGCCAGCGAGTGATGGAGAAACAAGGTAGTCTAAAACTGAAACAAACCATGGAGGGAAACAAGGCAAGCTGATGAAAAAGTGTACTACAAAACAACATAGTGGTGAAAAACCTAATAAGAAAAACACTGTTATTTATTTTTAGATTGTCGGCCCCGGAAAAGAAGTATTGAAGAAGTCTAGTCTTCAAAAGCCAAGAAGCAAACGACCCCGCGAGCTTGTTCATAAGAGAAGAACTAACTTTCGGTTGCAAGATGAAGATTTTCCAGATGAAGACTTGCTTGTTCATGAAACAATGGAATCTTTTTCTCCCAATACTAGTAATGTGAGACAAGCATCTTGTTCTAATGTAACAACAAGAAACCAAGATGAAGATTTTCAAGAATTGGAGCATGAGGTTGAGCTTGAGGTTGATTCTGAGACATACACAAATTCTCAAGAGGAAGATAACATTGGTTCAACTTCACATGGTATGTTCTAACTTTAGTCATCATATTCAGAAAATTAATGCATCATATTTCATTGTACATCCGATTGTTTATTGATTAGTACATCATTTCTAGGTACAACCGTTACACGAAAAGAGACGAGGGCTTTGAGTGACACTAGAAAGAGCCGTTTGGGTAAGGGAAAGTTAGTTTTTGAAGTCGACGAGTGTGCGGGACGAATCATTGGCGAACATAGCCAACGATTTATCACCAAGGGCGGATGTATTGTGCGAGAGCACGCAAAATTTGATGGAACAACCTGGAGAAATCAACCTGGTCTACTCAAGGTTGATATTATCAACAAGTGCACGGTAAAATCTTTTGTTTATGCGACTTCTTAAATTGGTTATCTATGTAGTTGTTCAAAGATAAAGTGTAGTTTTTTTGAACTTCTAAATGTTTTATTAGCATAAAACAAATATCTCAAGCTACACTAAATGTTTTTCGATCATCTAGAATTCTTCTTTTTGATGGCTTGTTGGAATGAGATCCACCGGTTACCACATTAATCTTCTTGAAATGTGTAGATAGGTTGTGTTGGTAATGGGTCAAAACAAGTTGGTTGCCCGCACTATCAATCAAGGATAACTAAGTAGGTGTTTTGGATTTTGTATGCAGGGGCATGAAGATTTTATGGGAAGGAGATGCTATGTGATGCTTAAGATGGAAGATTTTATTGGGGTTTTACCCTTTTGATTTTGTTTTAGTATTCATTTAGTAGATCCTCTAAATCACTTATTGTTTTAGATGCAACCTTGTTGGATTCTGTGGAATTGGCTCAAAATATTGTTTTAGATGTAACCTTGTTGGGAATCTGTGGAAATTTCTATTGATTGTAAGAATTTTGGGATGGGGTTTTGATTTATTGATCTTTTTGAAATAGGGTTTGTATTGATTTAGACTTTCTTTGAATTTTGGAATCATATGTTATTCAAAATGCTTAAGATGGAATATTTGAGATACAAGCTTTATAGATGTAATAGTGAAGAAAGTTTTGGTCACAACCCTAGTGACGAAAGTTTTGGTCACAACCCATAGTGACGACTATTTTGGTCACAACTCTAGTGACGACTATTTTCGTCACAACAATAGTGACGACATTTATCGTCATTAATTGGATTTCTAGCTTGTTATTTCTTATTGATTTAGAGATGAAATTAAGTCGTCATTAAAGATAGTGACGACTCTATTTTGGTCACTATTAGTGACCATTTTTGCATTTCATCTCTACTGTGACGGACCTTTAGTGACGAAAAGTGACGAACTTGTTGTCACTAAAGGGTCTTAGTGACCATATTTTAGCTATTAGTGACGAATTTTCAGTTGTCACAAAAGATGATTTTTCTTGTAGTGCACTAACATAACTTATGTGTTTTGTTGGAAGAAATATGAAATAGGGGTTAAATGACGGTTATGCCTCTCATGCCCCATGCATAGACTTCAAGAACTCTTTGTTAATGATGTTGACTCAAGGAACATGAAATAAGTGCCAAAGATCATTTATTTCGGAAAACCTTAAAAACAAAGTATAAAATGTTAAAGAAACATATAAATAAAATCGTCAACTAGATTCTTTCACGTTAGAAATATTAATTTAAGGTTCACATGGCCTAAATTTTAATACATCTTTTATGGGTAGATGTATTCATCTAAATAAGATGCAATAAGTTAATAATTGAAACCTCTAAATAGTCAGCTATCAGTCACATGTTGACAGCTCACAGTTTGCTATTATGATTTCCCACCTCAGCCAATTTTCCATAAACGTCTGAATGTTGACCTCAACAATCAAATATTTGCATATATAGATCCATTTATGTGTTCCAAGTCTTCAACTCTTCATTCCGAACTTGCATCATTTATACAGATTGATAACTGTAAGTGAAAAAATTATGCTATGATTTTTGGCTGTTTAAATTAAGAGCACTATATATCGTTATTGTATCCTCTCTCATTTTGATTTCTTATGGTGTAATATGCAGGTTTAATTATCTAGTCCCAGAAATGGATCCTTAAGTTGAGTCGATTAGATTTCGTAGGTCAGTAGCAGAAGGAGGAGAGATGGATGTTGAGATACTGCACCAAAACCGCAACCAAACATCCCACCAGGTGGAGATGTAACTGGTAAGCTCTTCACTATATCATCTAGAGGTGCGACCTGTTAATACTTACTATATACATATGGCTGGCTAGCAGCATGAGTGACTCTTTATTGCTTTCATATGACCCCCGGCCCTTATTAAGACTTATTAATGATGATTTTTCAACAAAAATCATGAATCTTTATTTTTTGGTGAATGGAGGACATTTATTTTTGTTAAAATATGTTTATATATATATATATATATATATA
>LUCG01063225.1:0-10066 GCA_001633085.1 Carthamus tinctorius | reverse complement strand
TTTAACTTCTCCTTAAAATCCATTCCATTCCATTCCATTCCCTCAAAACGAACGCACCCTAAGGGTTTATTCAGAAGTTATCTTACTCAAAAAGAAACCCAGAGAAAAACCATCTCACCTCTCTCTCTCTTCCCAATTGACGCACACACAAACCGAAACACTTTTCGGTTTGTGAATTCGATCCGCACACGAAACACGCGTAAACCAGTTTGGTTCGTGTTTTCGGGTTATCCTTAGGCGGTCTAGCAGTCATTCTCGTGGTGGTGCAGTAGCGGTGTACTCCCCGTTAGCATTCCAGATAACCCTCGCAAAGAAGCCTAAAGGTATATCTGAAACCCCCTATGAATTGTATCTGTATATGAATTTGGTTGGATCTATGGTTTGGGATTTTATGTTTTAATTCCGCTGTGTTTTATATATCTGTTTGTATATATGTTTTGTATCCGTTAAAATCCCAACATCTTGTCCTCTTCTATGGTGAATGTCTTTATCCCTCACATAAAAGAATGGGTTGTCCTTTGATAACCCATATCTTTTATGATAAAGACATTCATTATTCTGTCAGGATCTCTCTGTAGCAAAAATAGTTGTGTGCTGAAGATTTGTCTGCATTAAGCTTAATGCAGCTTATTCACAAAAGGTTGATACTCTAAAAAAGGAGTTATAAAGGATCCTTTTGTTTACACTACCAAAAGTGCTTCCTTCGGTTAAAAGATGACGGGTGTCCCATGCTACCAATGCATGTTGGACTATAAATAGAAGATACCATGCAACTTGCATGGTTTCACTTTCCAGATCTCTCTCTTGCAAAAGTGGAAATCAACAGAGTTTTCTCAAACCCCTAAAGTTTATACTTTACTTAGTGTTTTAAATTGTGTTCTTTATTTTCTCTAAGTGTTTAGATTGTTTCAAATAGCCGTTAGTTATTTGTATTCTGCAACAATCTTGTTCTAAGNCCTCCACTTCCGGCCTCGTAGCTTTGTGTTGTTCGGCTCCCACCTTGTGTGTGTTGTGTTAGACTTTCCCCCCCTCCCCTCTAGAATACCCCGTAAGCTTTTATTTCATCCTTACACCTAACAAAAACTTCCAAATTAGGCCCCAATAATTTGGGAATTTGTACAATAGGTCCCCATAATTTGATAATATACACATTTGGTCACTATATTTACATAATTTACAAACTTTTTCCCTATAAGTGTAGAATTTCTGGATTTAGGGCCAATAGTATGAGAATTTACACATTTGGTTCCTATGAAATCGATGGAGGACATTTCGAGTGATTTTGTTCATTTGTGGAGTGGGTATTTGAGTCAATTTCCCAAAACACAACCCACAATATTTGCTGATGTTGAATTGCTCCTCTTAATGAACAAAAGAATTGCATTTTCTTACCCTCCTCTTAATTGTTTTTTTATTCCAATCAACTAAAATCAATAATCTTAATTATTATCAAAGCATTAGTAACCTAGTGATCGGTAACATTCTTGGGAGGGAGAGTGGAAAACATAGGGGTCTACCTGCAACAAGAAAAGTGAACTTCAGAGAAGGTTTTCTTTTGTATTTAAAAGCTCGAAAAGCTTCTCTAAAGGTTTTAGAGACGCTTTTAATTCCGTCAACAACCTTCCCTATATAACGGTAGGAAAAGGTTTTGGGGAGGGTTTTAAGTGGGTTTTAGGGAGGAAAAGCTTACATTTAGTTAAACTTCTTACATTTGTCATGCAAATCCTTCTCTAAAACTTTCTTCTCTAAAACCCCCTTTTCTTGTAGTGCTGGTTCGATTCATGGGGTGAGTGTGTGGCGATACCCTGACCATGGGTCGCCTTTTGGGTCAGTCCATGGTCGCCGATGATTAGTCGGGTGCCCGTATGGATCTCGGATACCTCATCGACTTCGTGTCGAGAAGTGTACATGAGTTATGGTTTTTGTTTTTGTAGTTGTTTGAATGCATCACGACACACGTTCTTATCATTCACGTTAATTGATTTTTAGTTTTGGAAGATAGAGTTGGGAATAAAGACGAAAGGGAGGACGGTTGATAAGATATGAGTCTTTTTGTAAGGGTTTTTTAAAGGAAATAGATTTTTTTAATTAAAAGGAAATGCGTTTAAAAAAAAAAATTCTTATTTAATGTTAAGTAATCATATTATGTATGTCTTCCATATCATTTTAAGTGTGACATATAAGCAAAGAAAACGGATTTAAAAGGTAACATGTTACTTATTGTGATAATGAGTAAAATTTTCAAAGTAAAACGCCTTAAATAAAAAGTAATTTGAAAGTAGGTTGTTAATTTATGCATTTTACCCAAAATTAATTGAAAAAAATAATATATAATTGAAAAAGGCGAAAACAAGCTTACCAAATGTATTGAAAAAAAAAAGCTTGTAAAGAATACTAAAGCACGACTTGAAGTATCATATATTTCAACCTTTTCAATGAACTTAAAAAACAAGTTATTTATAGTTGTCAAACATGACTGGAATCAATCAATGAATATTTTTATAGAAAACCATTGATTTTTAAGATAATTTTTGGATTTGAATTTGACAAGGGTGCGAGTTTGGTTTCAGGTTCAAAAGTTTGTTGCTATTTTGGAGGTATTTCCTAACTTTAAGTTTAAAATCATTACATCTTCCGTATTACATTAAAATTTCGAGCTAATTGGTTGATTTATTTTGAGTTTAGACAACCTGAAGGTACGAATGTACGATTCTCGATCTCCGTTAATGGTTGTTTTGACCTCAGATGTTGAAGGGTCTCAAAGGAAATCGTTTTGATTCTATGATAAAATCAGTCATAATTTATATAAATGAACAAATGAACAACTTTTTGTATAAAGCCTATCAAAACCGAGTACCATTACTTTTTATGTGAAATGTTGGTAATTTTGAACGAGTAGAAAAGTGGGTCATGGTATGAAACGTATAACGTTAGTGATGACTTTTGAATCATATCCATTTCACACTCTTTGGCTTGACTTTAGTTTTGTCTTTAATCAAGTTTGAGCATAAAACTTATATAAAAAAATTAATAATAAAAGACAAACCCTTGCTAACCAAAATTATTATACTTACTATTTAAACTTGCAACAAATTGCTATCTAACCTTATGCTTTTGCACAACTACATTATATTATCGTTGTGTTCTCGAATTTATTTTACGAAGGAAAGGAAAGAAAAATGAGGAGAAGTGGATAGAAATCTGTTGTACCAAATTTGCGCGTCTCATCCCTATCTAATCAATAAAATGATAACAAATTTTATCTCTATATGATCAAATTGGATTGTAGAAGAAAATTGTGTATCTTACTCATAATCTAGTGATGAAATGTCTACATGTTAAGTTAAGCCTAATTCACTTAATTAAAGTGTCTTGATTTGATTAATTAATAATAAAGAATGTTAACTTGAAAAACAATGTTTGATGGTCATTTGACATTTGATTTGATTACTCTTAAATAGTCATTAATTAATGTTTTCTTTTTTACAATTTGTAAGTTTAATTAGAAAAAAAAATATAAAAATCTTCAACTTTTGTGATTCAACCATTAATTAAGACAACTCACTGTTTTTTTTTACGGCAGTTAAACACACGCACATGCTTCGGCCGAAGTCGAAGAGGTATCCGGGATCCATTCGGGCACCATACTAATCCTCTCGATCATGGAAACCGTTACCGGTCCATAGCCTCGCCCATGCCCGGCCTCACTGTTAATGAAGCTCGAAACATGATTCAAGTAAAATAGACAATTTGGTAGCCGATCATGTTAAATTATTTCTTGGTGGTCTAATATCAAACGATACCATTTCTTGAGGGACTATTCTTGTAATTCCGATATTTTTGAAGCTTCTCCCCTCCTCTTTCCTTTCGTCTTCACTCAAGTTGACTGACTTCCCAAACCATTTTCCAGCAGCATTATTTTAACTTCATTATTTGATGTATAGAAATTGAAGTTTTTTTTTTCAAGTTGATCAATGGCTGAAGCAATAACAATAGGAGCTGTGGCAGGAACCGCAGTTTCTAAATCATCAGATGGCATCATACACGTGATAAAGAAATTGTGGCAGTTTAGATCCAAGCTTACTCAAACAGAAGAAACTACAAAGAAAATAAAGCCGTATTTCACCGAGATCGGGAAACAAAACACTTCGTTGAATATACCGATCGAGGAAAACGAGATGTACATCAATCACCTGAAAGCAGCAGAAGAACTCGTTCAGAAATGCAAGAATATGAAATGGTATGATTCCTATAAGAGGTACCGTTACTCGTCGAAGTTGGATGATCTGGATGAGTCGTTGCGGAGATTCATTCAGATCTACGGTATGTTGCAGATGCGGATGAATGCAAACGAAAGTTTGATGATCTCGAGAGAATTAAAAGCGGGAAAGGGGATCGGGAGTTGTTCGTCTTCTGGTGTTTCGTTACCAAAGGGGGATGTTATAGGATTTGAGGATGGATTTAGAGATTTAAAGGCGATGCTGCTCACGGATTCGGAGGTTGATGATGATTGTTCGGTTCTAGTCGTTTCAGCTGCAGGAGGTTGTGGGAAGACTACTCTAGTAACAGACCTGTGCCAGGATCGTGATATCGAAGGTATTCAAATTCCATAGAGTGTTTTTTTTTTGTCGAAACCAAGCTAAAGTGTATAAAAATATATAAATAACATAATAGGGTCAGGTTCTCCTCTGATTAAGTTGTTTTGCTGAGATCGGTGAGACCAGTCTTTATACATGAGTTTCACAACAAAACACACTGTGAAGATAAGAAAAATTGTACCTTCATATTGAAAACACTGTCAATGTTACTTTCACGATGTTTTTCACTATGACGATTCGATTTTTTTTACCTTCACAATATTTTCCACTATTATGGTTGTATTAAGATTTAAACGTATGACACTCAGATGGAAGAAATGCTCTATTTTACCATAAAAGTAAAAGTGTACCTCTTTTTTCATGGGGTATAGCCCTTGAGTCCCTAGGAGTTTGGGTTCTACTCGTAACCAGGTACAGCTAGACCAATGACCCTTGGGTAAAAGTACCTTCGGAGAGGGAGTGTAAAATTTTAGCTACTTAAGGTGCCTTGCATTCAATAACATGTATGATTTGTTCCTAGATCAAAATGGTTGATCTAACTTAAGAAGAAGTATTATTAAAAAAAAAGTCAACTTTGTTGTTATTCGGGTTGTTGGTGTGAATGTTTGAAGTTGGGGGAGTATTTTGGCATATTTTTTTCCATCAAACCTTTGCATGATTGATGATAGTCTTCTTATTTGAACAGAAAATTTTGGCAGAAACATCTACTTTGTTACCATCTCAGAAACCCCCAACATAAAGGGGGTGGTCAAAATTTTGCTTCAGAATAACCAATGTGGCCAGCAGCTTGATTTCGTTAACGATGAAGAAGCAACCCGCCAATGGGGGAGCTTTTTGCGTGGAAATACATCTAAAGTACTATTAGTACTAGATGATGTATGGGATGCTTCCATTATTACAAAGTTCATATTCAAGTCACCCACATACAAGATTCTTGTTACATCTAGGAACATCTTTGAACAATTCAAGACATATGAATTGCAACCTCTGAATGATCGAGATGCCACCAAGTTGTTTCGGCACTATGCATTTTCCTCACACGAAAGAGAACGTATTGATATATCAGATGCTCTTGTTGATGAGGTAGAATAACGCCTTTCTATAAAAAAATGAACTTTGCATGATTCATATTTATGTTGTCATAACAAGAAGTTNNAACAGTTACTGCTGAAGATATTAAGGAAAGATCAAGATAAGGAATGCGATTTACTTGGAGAAGATTTTGAAGATTATGAAGATCTTTAGAAGATTTTATTTCCTTTGTCTTGTATTGTACGTATTTGATATATTAGATAGTTTTCACAGATTAGAATAGTTTTTGAGTTTTGAGTTTTTCGTTTTGAGAAAAAGTTTGTAAGCCTCAAGAGTTTTTCCCTGCATTGAGAAGAGTGCACGTCTGTTGAGCCTGTTCAACAGATTGGGGCTTTTGGTGTAATCATTATACTTGTGATCAATACAATCTTGAGCTTTCAATCCATTGTTCTTGAATAGCTAAAGTGTTTTTCCGCAACTTCTTTAGTTAATCATCTGAGTGCGTTTGTTTGAATTGAAAACAAGGTCCTGTCATTCTACCTTAGCTAAATGTCCATCGCATGTAACTATGAATCTGAAACTGCAAAGTGCTTAATCTCTACCAACATGATCACTATGCATACTCTTATTTCTTTTCTTTCTCATCGTCCATTGTGGCACTTGTTAAAACTTTTAAGAAAATATTGCTAACAAATAAAGGGATTTCTGTAGATGGTAAATCATTGCAAGAATCATCCGTTGATTCTTAAAGTGATTGGTGGTTTGCTAAAGGGGAAGGGTGTTTCAAGTTGGGATGGTATGCTGAAAAAGTTGTCTGAAGGGACAGAATCTGTTTTGGATCTGGACGACTCTATTCTACTTTGTTTAGAAAGGAGTTTAGATATGCTACAAAAAGAACCTACAGTCAAGCAATGTTTCTTGGACTTGGGATTATTTCCTGAAGATCAGAAGATAGCAGCCACAATGCTTATGGACATGTGGGTCCATTTATACAAGCATGATGAAAAGGGATTAGAAACCATAAACCATCTCACTAAGCTCTCCTCCAAAAATCTTGCTACTCGGTCGCAAATAAGGTACTTCACTTCTCTTATGCCTAAAGAAGATAAACTTGCTTGATTGTAAGATATGGTTAATTAATTAAATGACATGTATATGAATTGAGTACATTTTTTTCTTAAGAAACACTTGATGGTAGACATATTTTACTTATATGTTTTCTAATAGCAGGAACCAATAATAAGAGCTAAAAAGCAACCATAACTATTGGACATCTAATGAAACATTCATTTGGTCATGGACTTTGCATTTGATTGTAGGAAGCATTTACCTACTATAGCCAACTATTGTGAGGAGGAATATGTAGTACAACACGATACGATGAGGAGGCTAGCTATTAAATTGAGCAGCAAAGAGCCACTAGAACGGTTAATTATAATGGCCGATGAACAAATGCCTTCCCAATTGCCTCATACAGTTAACGCCCGCATATTGTCTATTTCGACAGGTATGTTTGCGTTATTTGACCATTCTCTAAAGATGGTATCCCGTCAAAAAACTATGTGTGTGTGTGTATATATGTATATATATATATATATTCTTCTAATCATATTATGCATGTTATTCATGACAGGTGAAAGATTTTCTATGATATGGAATGACTACCAAGTGCGTGAAGTGGAAGTTTTTGTATTGAACTTCATGTCACAGGAATTGGACTTGCCACAATTTATGGAGAACATGGACAAATTAAAGGTTCTTATCATCACAAACTACGGATATTACTTCTCACAACTTCAGAACTTCCCTACATCGCAATATTTATCTGGTCTAACCCGCATTAGGTTGGAACATGTTTTGATATCTTCGATTAGTACATCATTACCAAAGTTGGAGAACTTGCAGAAATTGTCGTTGATCATGTGCAAAATAGGCAATAGTTTCAACGAAGGCTCGATGCCTAACAAGTTTCCAAGCCTTTTGGAGATTGAAATGGAATCTTGTGAAGATTTAGTAACATTTCCTGCAATGTTTTGCAATCTAGTTCGCCTCAAAAGCCTCAGCATCACTAATTGCCTCGAGCTGAGTTCACTTCCAGATGAATTTGGAAAGTTGACCAATTTGGAAATTTTGCGGCTTGCATCATGCTCAAAGCTCACGGCATTACCTGAATCAATGACAGAACTTCAGAAGTTAAGCATTATTGATCTAAACTATTGTTTACAATTGTCTGTGTTGCCGACACAAATAGGCGAGCTGGGTTGTCTAGGAACAATTCTTATGATAGGTTGCACGGGGCTAGTTGAGCTGCCATCTTCGGTTAAGGATTCATGCTCATGGAATGTGGTATGCGATGAAGAAATCTTTCAAAATTTATGGAGCCATCTTCTAAATGTGAAAGTAAAATTAGTAGAAGAAGATAGAGTTCAAACCTTCATGAAGATTGTGGCTCCAAGAAAATAAGCACGACTGAATTCTTATAAGGTGTGTTTTCTTCTATGTTTACTCAACTTATAAGGTATATATGTTTCATTCTTGGATTCTATATTTTCTTCATCTTCCATTTCAAATGCCTGTAAACTTTTATTTACCTAATCTTGGAATTGAGTTACAAGATGTACTTTTTGAAGGCAAAATTGATTTCAGTTTGTTTTTCTTTTGTTAATAACTAAGGGGTTTGTTTGAAGGTTGTTGAATGGTTTTATGGAGGATGATTAAGTGGTTAGAATGATTAAAGAGACTCTCACGATATAGTGTAAAATGAATTATGATTGTTTGGTAATTGTTTAAAAGGGGATTAGGACACCAAGTGGTTAAAAGAGGCCTAAGATACAAAATCATTCGAAGGGTTTTAAAACAATTAAGATATAAACTTTTTCTTTGCCAAACAAAATTCACCTTTTAGCTATTCAAATGTTGCCCCTTAATGAAACTATTAATAGGTAAACAAACAACCCCCTAAGACCTCGTTTGGTTTGTAGGAATGGAGTGGATTTGGAGGGATTTGGGTTTCAAATCCATTCCAATCATGCATTTGGTTTGTAGAATTGTCCGGATTTGAAATCCTAGGATTCCTATGAAATCCCTCAAACATAGGATTTTGAAATCCGAATGAGATGGTTATAACAATATTTTAAAATATGTTAAAAACATCTGTTTTTAATAATAAGTTAAATAAAAGGTAATTTAATTTTTTTATAGTTTAATAATTTGTTTTTATAAGTAACAGGAATTCAAATTTATTCTATATCCTACAAACAAAACATACAAAACGATTCCAAATCCTCCCAAATCCAAATCCCTACATAAAATCCAGTCCATTCCAGTCCTACAAGCCAACTGGACCAAAAACACGAGTGGGCCGTTTATCGAAACTCTTACTAGATACGTGCTTATCGACATGGAATTCACATTCATTACCTTATCTTGTCACATCCTTGGCCATGAAAATGGATTGTTAATAAGCATCTTAGACCTGTGAAATGCTTATTAGGTAAGCGTCGTTGCCCACATTTACTAGGTAAAACCAATATCGATCTCTCTTTAGTGAAAGATATCATAGATTTTGTATCACTCTTTTGTGCTATGATCTTTCCTATGTGATAGAAAATGATCTCATGATCAAGGGAAATGATAAAAGTTTCATTAATTATGATTTAAATGTTTCTAGAAGATATTAAAGTTTATTAATTATGATCAATGGTTTATATTAGGAAATACTCAATATATCTATCGAACCAGATATGCATTAGATATTTGACTGAAATCGGTTTGTATGATTTATTACATTTTCATGCCTTGTATTTGATATAAATTTATACTTTGTCAAATTACGATTATTAACTTACTATAGTCATGTAGCATAAGAGAGAGAAAATAACAACACGACATTGATTTCAAATGTTTGTTATGAATTGAGGTGGCATATGGGTTAGGTTGATATGAGACCAACCTATTTTTTGTAAAGCTCATGAGACCATATTTTATATATTTGAAACTTCATGATGCAACTTGGGTGTGCAAAGGGATTGATAAACATCTAAATCTTTTAAACGAATTGAGAGTTACAAACGTAAAACTTAAACTCAAAAAAAAAAAAAATCTTAGAAAACTGAATTTTATTAAGTGGGATAACTTCAAGGTAGACTTTGAATAGAAAGCTAGTAGGATATTGATTGTAAAAGAACTTGACCTCTATACTCACCGTCAAGAGCCATGACAACAAAGATAATATTGATTAATTTTTTTAAGAGCTCCTTTATTGGTTGAGGTATTTTAAGAGTAAGTATGATTTATTTATTATTTGAGTTAGGTTTACAACTTTGTTATTATAACTAGGGTTTAGTTCCCCAAAATGTATCCAACTTGTCACATTTTGCTATTGTATGTATTCTACTTCAAAAATTACCATTTAATACATCAAAGTTTCAAAATTT
>LUCG01063179.1:0-10070 GCA_001633085.1 Carthamus tinctorius | reverse complement strand
CCTTTTACAATTATTATTATTATTTAATATATATATATATATATATATATATTTCTTTCTCTTTAAAACTCAATAATTATCCACACAATCAAGTAAGTCTCTCTTGTAATGGCATCCAACAAAAGAAGACCCAACTTATTAACCCATAGTCCTTTGAAGATTCTGTCACCTACAGGCATAATCAATTGTGACCTTGCTGCTGTTGGACTTGCTATAGTTGTATCCCTTCAAAACACTACTACTACTTCCCTTATAAATCAACCTCCAAAACATCATCATCATCATCCAAGTAACTTGTTGTATGATGATGATGTTGATGGTGAGAGTGAGAGTGAGAGGAAGGGAAGCAGAGAGATGTGTGTTTTTGACATATCTACTCCAACAGTAGTAGTAGTAGTTGATCATCATATACCTCCTGATTTTCTCACTTGTTGTCACCTCTGCAACAAAAAACTACATGGCAAAGACATCTATATGTACAGGTACCCAAAATTAAACAACATCATCTTCTGTACATATATATATATATATGAATTAATGATTGCATTGCAGGGGAGAGAGCGCATTCTGTAGCATAGAGTGTAGGTCCAGGAAGATGAGGATGGACGAAAACCATTGTAACATCATCACACAAGTCATTTCAGCTGCTTCATCTCAATCTCAATCTCAATCTCAATCTCAATCTCAATCTCATGCCCACATTTTGTCCACGGGGATCTTTGCCTTGTAACCAAATTATAAATACAAGAGAATTAAGGATGTTAATTAATGCTTCTTCTTACACAACACAATTTTGTTACATTGTAATTTCTAATTTTAAGATTTCTTTCTTCTGCAAATCAATCCTTTCCTTCATGTGTTATGTATTGATCACTACAACAAAACTAAAATAAATAGGCCTCCTAATAAACTGTTTTATAGGACCAAACAAAAAAAAACATATCCAAAAGAATTACAAAAAGTTAATGGGTGTTGTTGGACGTCCTAAGAAATTTTTTTACTAACATTTTCAAAAAAAACATCCTATTAACTATTTCATAGGACAACCGTCCCCAAAAAAAATAGGGTTTATATATAGGACGCTCTCAAAACGGATCTTATAAAATTAGCTAATACAACACTTTATTTTTAAAATGTAGTAAAAAAGTTGTTACGACGCTCAAAAGCGCCTTATTATAACACTTTTAGATAAGACAGTGCTTTTTTTTTTGATTTTATAAACTTTGGTCCTATAAACTCAATTTTGTTGTAGTGGTTGCATCTTTTAAGTCAATACTCCTTTATTCAAAAACTCTAGCAAATTCAAATAAATTACAACCTCTACAAGATATGGAAAAGGATCGTATGAGACGCTAAGTTTAACGTGAAAAGTGTGAGGAGCGGATCTGAAACGTTGATCACCTTTTAATCCCATACTCTCCTATGAATTACGCTTTAGAAATGAATTGATCTGTTACATAGATCAGTGCATCACATAATATGCATTCACTTCTCATCCAACAGTCAATAACCACTTATGCTTCTCCTAGTAACCTTAACTCCTCACCAGAACAAAACCCTACAAGATATACCCACCAAACATACATACATATATATATATATCACATAGGCAATGATTGTGTGAGAAATTAAGTTAACAGCGAAAGGTATGAGAAATAGATCTAAACTCTTAATCTCTTTTAATCTCATTCCTCTTATAAATTACGCTTTAGAATGGAATTAATCCGGTACATCTCATCCTATCCAAGAGTTTGATAACCGCACTTAAAGGAACCTCACTCATATCACCAAGCCAAGGATTAGCAGATGAATAAAACCAACACCACTATATAAATGCCACAACTTTAACCGATGTCATGATGCTGCTATGCTAAAACTTTGATGCTACAATGTATAACTTTTCACATAAAAGGTTGCATCATGTTCTAGACTTGATGCATGGTAGTTATATAAAAAAATATTCTTTTATTTTCTTTATAAAAAGAAAAGAAAAACTGACTAGTGTTTAACATAGATTCATCATACACAAGGTTGGATGACAAACAAGTACATATATATCCATCCATCCATCCATCATACAGTGACCCCATCCATACTCATGAGATGGGAAAACATTAATAAAACAAAGCACCCCCAATCACTCCTGTAGAAATTATAACAAAAATCATCATCATCATGCATCCTAAGGTGATTGATTAATTCTTCAAAACTTCTGTTTCATTACTGATAGTACAGAGGGGGTTGTGCACCAGCAATACCCGAGTAACCACCATCGTAGACCGCCTGGCTCGCACCCATTCCCATTCCCATCCCCATCCCCATCCGCTGGGCCTGCTGATGCATCAGAGCTTGAACACCCCCCATTTTACTCAGAGCCATTTGTCTTTCATATGCTGCAAGCTCTGCTGCTGAAAAACCACCTACAATTGGATTTGCATTTGCATTTACATTTACATTTGCCACTGGTGGGGGCATGGGGCTCGAACTGGTTCCTGGAGGTGTGGGTTTGCTACCCCATGAACACTGCAGCAATGCACACCAAAATCAGTTTTCTAGTAATTGGTGATCATAGAAACAAGTAGTAACAAATATATATACCTTGAGTGGCTTGCCAAACAGAACTCTGGCATTTCCAAATTGAATGGCTCGAGCTGCCTCAGCATGGGAGCTATACCTTATGAAACCAAAACCTTTGTCTCTTTGTATTCGAACATCTTCAATAACACCAGCACCAAGAGCATGGAAATGGCGGTGAAGATCAACTGATGTCACCTGCATTACCGTTTCTTCATTAGGAGGATTCTACAAATTCCCACTAGATACTTCCAATTAAATTTCAGTAATAGAGGTTGTAATATGCTAACCTCCGGGGCCAGGTTGCCCACATAAACAGTTGTATATTGAGGATTGTTCCCTGGAGCATCTTCACTAGTCTTTTCTTGACCATCATCTACACAAAAGAGCAAAATTACCAGTTATACCCTGAGTTTGCTGGTCAATAAGTCAGATATGGTAGGCTGTTAGTGGCATAGTATAAATAACGGGGGGTTTGGGTCTTTAGGGTTATCAATTAGTTTTGTCTCTATTTTGGGAGAGAACTCGGCCTCTCGAAAGCCGAGAACATTCTGTAATCATTTGTTTCCTTTTATGATCACGATTGATTCCTTCAATTTCAGTAGCAATTACATATTTGATCGATACAGTGTGTATCATTACCATATTTAATTCTTGTAGATAATCCCCCCCCCAACATCCCAAATTCCTGTTTTAGTAGGTTCCATTCCATTATTACTCATTTGCCCTTGGTAAACCTTACAAGATACTATCAAGTATCAACACATGGTCCACAAGATTTTTCTATTAAAGGGCATTTTAGATATTTGACTAATTTTCAAACTATTTTATATAAATAATGCTTGTAATATATATACATTGGCTTTAAAACATGTTGAGGCAGTAGATATTATTATGTCTATGGTGAGTAACTCCGAATTAATCTAGTTACACATGGACTTCAACATACTGAACTCAGATTATACCTTGTGGGAGGCTTGTAGCATTTCAAACATTCATCATTTTATTAAAAACAAACAAACAAACAAACATGGTTATCTTGATGTTCATTGCCTGATGAGTCAAATATATTGTTAGCTCCTTGCTCTTTTAGGTAATCGACGGGTTACCTTTCCTTTTTCACTTCAGATGTATACTCTATATATGAAATTATATATAAAAAGAAAGGACAAGTTTTACTAAGTTAACCTGATGTTCCATTTGTCAGTTCAACAACACTTTTAGAATCTGAACTTTGTTTCTCATCTGTTCCAGCACCCTTGGCAGCCCAGTTGCAACGAATTTGCCTGCTTCCAAGCCATTTCCCTACAACAAAAACCACTTGAATTAATTAAACTACACAATCTAATCTAAATAAATTATCCCTTATGTTCACAAATAACAGTTTAAGAAAACAACAAACCTTTAACCAACAAAAAACAAAGCAGAGAACATGTGTAAAATCATTTACAGCCTAAGATAAGATCAGATATGCCTCTTGTTTGTTGAGATTTACAAAAAAAAAGTACAGGGAAGGAAACACAAACAAAGAACCTGTAATGAACTTAACAAACACACTTAAAATCCTCACCGTTCATATCATTGATCGCACTTTGGGCCTCCTGTTACAAAAAAGAAAGTCAAGTACATAAAAGTTACAACTTTAACATGGGAGGGAGCTGGAGTATGTTTTGGTTCAATATGTAGTTTGCTTTACCTGTTGACTCCGAAACGAAACAAAACCAAATCCCCTGGAGCGCCCTGTCTTCTGATCCCACATAACTCTTGCATCACTTGCCAACAATGCACAGATAAGATCATCAGGGATGCTGTACAACTAGTAACTCAATCATCCATAGAAAGTAGTACTTACGAGCAAGTAGAGTATACAGAGAAGCAAGAAAACAATGTAGCATCAGTCACTTCTGGGCTAAGATCACCTACAAATATGTTGAAGTGACCTGCAAAAACAAGACAACAATATCACAAGCAATTAGGATCACAAAAAACACTAGCCAACCATTTACTGCATTGAACTACACAAAAGAGTAACAAACCTGATGTATCTTCTCTTTGACTACTGGCATATGCCCAATTGACTTTGATAGGCTGACCAAACCTGAAAATACATGTTGGGTTAATCCATTGATTACGAATGAATGGAAACAGAACATTTTTTATATAAGATGTATACTTACACATGTCTTCCATTTAGAGTCACAATAGCAAGAGCAGCACAACGCCGATCAAAGTAGTCCACAAAACCATAAGATGACTGCAAACCAAGCAAAAGAGAATAATGAACATTAACAAGCCAGTAGCATCACGTCAAAATGAAAACACAGCTACACATACACACATGGTAGAATAGAATAGAAACAAACATTCCATCAAATGGTCACTTTACAGGAATAAGTGGTAAATACTATATTTCTGAATCATGAGATATATAGAGATACATGTAAATATAAGTCGTCAGACACATATCAGATCTTCATTACATGGCCTAAATTTCATGGGACAAGACTGATTCTAGTTAAAATGGCAAACATCTTTTTCTATTTAGCAAGAGTAGAAACTGCAGCAGTTAAGAAATCATAGCAAGCAAATCTCTGAGGTTGAAGGAGTAACGAACGGAATTGTTCAAAAAGTGGAAGAAAAGAGCATACCTTCTCTTTGCGAATAAGTTTGCATCCTTCCAGAGCACCAGTGCTTGAAAAAATCTCTTGAAGTAGTATTTCTGTAACCTGTGGGTGGATGTTCCCAACATACCTACATCGATTTAACATGTCAAGAATATTGTTGTTAAATGGGACCGTAGGGAGCATCCAGATTTGATGAAATGCAAAAGGATGGCAAAATATAAGAGAAAGCACACAAACAAAAGAGAACAATTAAAGGCACTCACACACTGCGGCATGTGGTTGAATCAAATCCAGGAGGCAAATTTCCACTCAAGATAGGCTCTATCTGCAAATACAAATTAATTAAAAAAATGTTACTGAACAGCACATGAGATATGTAGGACATAAAAATATATAAGTGATAAAAAGGAATTTCAGAGGAAGAAAAACTTATGGACAAAACCATTTCTCCTGATGCAGCAATTTTGGTTTCCAGTTATATCTTAAGGGACTAACCCAGGTGCAGTAACTACTTAACAAAAGAAAATCCATCACTCGTTTGAGTGTAATTGCGAAGTATGTCTAAATGGCAACAAGAGAAAGGGAGAGACCACCCGTCAAGAGCAAAACATATGAACACTAGAAATGTACTAGCACCAAGCCACATAAGCAAGGTTAAGAAAAGCGGAATCGTGCCTCGAAGCGGAAATTATATTTATCACAGAAAATATATTTATACCAATCTGCATTCGACTGCTTCTGCTCGGAAAATATATGCAATATATATACACACACACACTTCATATTTGACAACTAGACACAATATATATATATAGTTAAAATCAAATAAAAACCATTTTATAAGTGAAAACCCGTGAGAACCGACTAAAAAATATTTTTTTTACGATTTTTTCCCATCAAATGTTAGAATTGATATATTGTTTCACATATATTTTTTTTCATAAGGTGAGTATCATCCATGAATTGATTTCATGATATGAATCAAAATTTTGTATATTTTCGATTCATAATATGAATGAAAATTTAATTTTTTGCATGGATGATACTTACATTATGAAGAAAAAAAATATATGTGAAACAATAGTTAAAATCATAGCATTTGATAAAAAAAATCGTAAAAAAAATTATTTTTCAGTCGGTTTTCACAGGTTTTCACTAATAAAATGGTTTTTATTTGATTAACACTATATATATATATATATTATACTAAGGGGCTTTTTACTAAATTTTCAATTAATTCCTGTATGGATAAAGTTGTCTTTCTGGATAAATTTGTCTGTTTGGATAAAAGTATGGTGTTGTTTACTTTTTATCCTGAATCAACCGTCTGAATTGTAAAAATGACTGTTTTACCCCTCAATATAAAATAAACATTATTTAATATTTATAAATGAAAAAAAAACCACTTAAATGTTATTTGATATTTTAATTGATTGTTAATTTACAAACTTTTTAAAGTTTAATTGAATAAACATATTAATGGTACACCTAAAAGATAATAAACCAAATTTTTTTGGTAGTGGAATCCAGATTGGTGCCCTATAGTAAATCATCGAAGGACTCTTTAGGGTAAAGGTGCGGCGGTGGTAATGCTGTGAGAAGCTACGATGAGGAAGCAAACACACACAGGCGTCTCATTTTTTTGGGAGAAGCTACGACGAGGAAGCAACATCAGAGAGGAGCAAGGATGAGAGAAACAACGATTCATAAATCAACAGAGAAAAGCAACAATTTGTTGAAGAAATCCGGTGGTAATCACGATGTTTTCAGTCGTCGATGAAGAGATGTCCGACGTGGATGTCACCGGTCTGTGTACTGGACTGATTCAGGCGAGAAGGGAAGACTGAAGAGATGGGATATGAGGAGAAATCAGGTGAGCGAGGGCAAAGGCGTGTGTTTTAATTAAAGGGTAGGAGAGGTAATTTTGTTGGCTGAATCTGGGCAAGTGCCCATCTTGGGCTGTGCGAATAAGATGAATTTTTTTCTATTAAGCTCCAAGTAAACAACTCAAAGTGTCTGAGCGAATAAGCCCGTTCAGCCATTAAGCCCAATAAGTCATAAGTAAACACCCCCTAAATTACTAATGGAATCTACGTACACTTTCTTCAATCACAAAATATAGATATAATTACAAAGAAATAAATATTGATTTATGAATAACATATATATAAAGGGAGGTCCAAGGGAAAACCTCAAAAAAACGGAAAACCGAGGAACATCATCGTAGCCCTCTATCTGGACCATACGCACTTGTGCATAGCAATAAATTAAGATTTTTTTTTTTTGGTTTTTATGCACCTGTTCATAAGCACGTGTGCATATTACAAATTACGTCTATACACAAGTACATATGGTCCAGATAGAGGGCTACGAGTGTTCCACGGTTTTCCATTTTTTTAGGTTTTCCCTTGAACCTGACCCTATATATAATATATGTGTGTGTGTGAATAAAATAAACAAGCACTAAATATCAGTACTAGGAGGTATTGGCTGTGACCATGACATGTAGTAGACTTGATATAAAAGAAGTGTATCCGCTATATACATATACATTAGTCCAGTGAATCGAAGAAGAAAATGCAAAGAAAACAGGAAAAAAACTAGAACTCACAAAGGAAGGAAGACGAGTAGTAGATAGTGCTTAGGAGATCAAAAAAGAAGTAAAGAAGGTTTCAGTCATTTTATTTAAATAATTTAGCCTCTGTATTGAGTCGTGCGCCTCTCCATTGCCTCACGCCTCAGACAACTGAGGCGTACACCTCATATGGAGATTGAGAGGCGCCATCTCGGGTCCGATTTTGGGCCACCTCGCCTCACACGCTTTTTAAAACCATGCACATAAGTAGGGAAAAGGTAAATTCAGATATCAAGCATGATACAAAATGTGGACTTAGCACGCAAACGGTGGCATCCATGAGTTCAAATGTCAGAAGGGTTTCCAAAAGAACCCAATGGTACATAACTTATAAACTAAGCACAAAGGAAAGATACAAGTAGTGGTAGCCATTCTCCCTCATTACCACACTTCAAACTCAAATAATAATCAAACACATGTAGTACTAAGTAAGATAAGTAAGCCATATAAGATTGGCACTTAAGTGAGCTAAACTTGGGTGCAGCTCAAAAGCTATTATTGCAGTTAACACTATGACTGCCCCAATTGTAGTCAGTATGTATACAATTGGGTCCAAAGGGTGGGTGATGCTATCCCACAAAACCCCAATTTGGAAAAAAGGCTAAACTTGTTACAGATTATGAAAATTCAAGATACAACGCGCCACACCCAACTTTATGTTTGGTACTTAAAGAAATGAAACAGGCAACCTAACATTTCAATATCAGAAGAAAAGAAAAAGTAGCGATTAGGTTTGAAAATTTAGTTTTCAAGAAACTATTTTAACAAAAAAAAATTAGACGATCGGATCAGCGGATGATAGAGAGCTGTTGATGAAAGATTATATGTGAAGAAATTACCTCCAAGTGCTATAAGCTTAAACAAGAACCAAATAACAGTGACCTAACCACTTTGTTTCCTTAAAAAAAGCAGAAGACCATTCTTGATAATTTTCAAAGAAAAGAAAAAAGAGCTCTGGTGAGTAAGTTGAACCAAAAAGAAAGTTTTTTTCTTTGTTAATTTGTGCTATAAAAAAGAAGAAGCTTGATAGGGTTTAAGCATGAAGATAGCATAATACCTGAGGAGAGGCTAAGAGGCCTGGATGATAAAGGGATTGCTGCATCAATGCTTGTTGTTGCCTTATCCTTTGCTGCTGTTGTTGCTGCATATTTCCTATATGTATATGTAGTAGTTGAAATAGAGATAGAAAGAGAATCTNAAAGAAAAAAAGAAAAGAAAAAAAAAAGAGAAAGGAAAGGAAAAATCCCTCAACGGAGAAGGAAAGGATGAATGATCCAGTTCCAGTCGAAATGAAAGAGACGAGATTATTAGCAAGTCTTGTGTGGTTTGACCACCTCTTTATACATAACCACATCATCATCCATCTGCTACTGCTACTGCTACTCTCTATCAACCACATCCACCATTGGATCATTTGGATTGGATCACCAGAAAAAAAGCCCAATTTATTCAAACCCAACCCATTAAATTATACATTCATTGATACTTTGAAAAGTTTGAATTCATTTGGATTTGGGTCTCTTTTCATTCAAACCATACATTTCAAATCTTTAAATGAGATATTTTGTTTGAGATGAAGGAAGAAAACTGAAATTATGTTTTTGTCAAGCTTATTTTGGTACTTTAAACTCTTTTTTTTTAAGAAAAAAACAAAATGATAATCATTATTATGTATTGAATGAGTGATTTAACTTCTTTTCAGATGCTCCTAAGCTATGATGAGGTTTATGATTTGCTAGATATGTTGGTAAAGAATTACCAAATTGACTGAATACCTTTAATGTATCAATTGTGCTTGCAATGTTGAAGGTCATCCATTCTAAGTGGATTCATCCTTCAAAATAGATCTTTAAAAAACTGGAGCAAAGACAAGAGGTTTGAACAACTCTATATCCACATATTATTCTTACTTGAACTTTTTTTTTACATTCTTTCACACTTAAAATTAAATTGCACTTGTATTTTGTGAGGTATTATTTTGCATTTTACACTTTTAATATGTGAAAACCAAACAAGAATTGTAGAAAGCGGTATAAGACAATTCAAACCACTCCTTCCTTTCCCCAGATGGGTGAGCCATCAAAGCCCAATGGGGCATCAATCTAGGCCCAATGATTTTACTACATTATTAAAAAAATTGCTAACAACAAGACTTGAACCTTCAAAGTACTTAAAAAGAGTAAAATACAAATTTGGTCCCTGTGGTTTAGCAAAAGTCTCACTTTTGGTCCCTACAG
>LUCG01063114.1:0-11062 GCA_001633085.1 Carthamus tinctorius | reverse complement strand
ATATATATATATATATATATATAGGAAAGTTCAAATGTGAACTCAATTTTGGTTGTGAACATGCGGACGAATCTCAACCACTCATCCGGTCAAAAAAGGCGGCTTTGACGTGGTCCCCTTATTTAATAAGCTCCACCCTCCCATGAATCGCGTCAATCCTCTGTGATCGCGTCCATCGTAACCGAAGATGTGTGGCTGAGATTCGTCCTCAAGTTCATGACACTTATAGCATTCCACCTTGGATTTGTCAAATCCAACAACATCTTCTCTTTTCATGGCAAAATTGTTTCTGCTAGTCCTTTTGATGAATCTTTTGATCCTCATGGTGAGCATTGCCATCTGCCACTTGTCCATCTCTTCAAGTTCATCAGCATGAATTTGCTCCAAATCATCATTAATCAGAGAGGTCTTTACATGACTTGCAAGAAAAGCTTCCAGTACACAATCACTTGACTCATCTTGCTTTGATCCAAAGGCAACAGTAACTGACTCTTTATTAGCAATAGAATCATTAGTTGAAGAAAGTAAGGCAGCATTGTGAGTGTATCCTGTTGGCCACTTCGGCTTTATGGACGAAGGTCAGGTTCAGTTCCGTCTTGCGGAGACGGAGGATCAGTTTGCGTGCAGATGTGTTATGTATGGTATATAGTACTTGTAGTATGTGCTCACTAAGCGTTATTGCTTACCCGTTGTTATTTTACTCTTTTCACGCCGCAGTTCAGGTAAGGATAAAGGGAAGGCCCCAGTTTGACTCCAGGCACAGAAGACAGTTCCAGTTTCCGTAAAAGCATTATTTTTATAACTTGAGACTTTTAATTGGACAATTTATTGATTGTAATAAACGAAGCAATTTATTTCATCGTTGTTGATTTTAAATTTAAAGAAATGGTTTATTTATAGTTTTTGGAAAAGTGGTGTTACATCAACAATCTTGTAAATTCAGTATTTACGTTATTAATACTTTTGAATTTAAAAGTGAAAAATAGTGTCAATTGTATTCAACCCCTCCCCCTCTTGCCTTCTACAATTCTTGTTAACTTGAAGGTTACCCTTTCGGGACCAGCAGATTATACCCGCAGTTGGAATATCGGTCTTGACCAGGTTACCATACTATCCTTTATCTTCTCGCTCAACAAGCAACTTCTGAGCTAGCGCTAGCCATTCTGAGCCCGAACCCAATACATTATGCACTACTATTCTCCCCCTTCCCAACACTTGATGGCTTTCTTTTGGCGATGAGAAAGACGGATGGCACGTCATGGTGAGAAACGACAGCTCAGCAACATCTGAACTACTGAAGAAACCTACACTAGCAAACCAAGACTTATTGTCTCTCAAATCTATGAATAGGTACGTCATGGTGACCTTTTCAGCTCTATAGATGCTCTTCAGAGCTACACATTTTTCACACAAAGATTGGGTGCAAACGCAAAAGGTTTTATAAACCCACCATTTTTGGTCTCCCTAAGATCAAAAATATCGTGTAAACCTTCAAATGACACACCCTTGTTGGGTGCCAAACATATATAACGTGGACTGGATGAGAGATTTCTACACAAAAATCTTGGTATCCACTAACCTTACCATCCTGGAATGGAAGTGTCTTGTGCACTACTCTCTTGATGCCATAAACTCACTCCTGAAGCTGAGTGTGGCTTCTCCTCCATTTTAGATAAACTGAATGCGCACACTCCCATGATGAGCTCATTGAGATGCTAAAAACCATTGCAGAACCTGGTGCTGAATGGTCTTTTAAGGATAAGATCAAAATGTTGAGAACATAATATCTAAAACCAACAGCCAACATCTGGTTTTATATTATTCAACACACACTGCAATCCACGTGTCACAATACCAACCTAAAAAAGAAAGAGTATCCATGCTCTACTATATCCTCAAGGGATACCCTTTTGATGTAGGTAAGATAATTTCTTACTACATCTAGGAAATGCATTTATAGAAGCAATGCAAGACTTCCTAATCCTTCTTTTCTACATAAGCTCATGGAGAATATCAATTTCCCTACCTTAATCACTAACAAATTCTACACTGCCAAAATGGTCATTGATAGAGAGAATATCAAACGACTACTTGCAACAAGGTCAGGCATGACTCTCCACCCTCACCACCCTTCTCATATTTTTATTCCTTCATTAATAATATTTTTGAAAATGGGGAACAAGATAGGGAAATTAAGTGGCTATCTAACCAGGTATTGGAGGTGAGAACTGACCTGGAAAAGCTGAACATAGAGAGAGAGAGAGAAGTAGGAGTGGATAGCCTACGTTTCATAGAAGTTAGCTTATGAGAGGGCCATGAATGATGCAATCATAGAGCTTCTAAGGCAACAAGCTTTGGAATTGTTGAACAACATTCCCCCAACCCAAACTAGCCTAACTTCAATGGCAACATACCTACTTAGCAATGAGTAGGAGAGGTTCATCCTCTAAACCCCTCTCTTCTATCACCTACAAGTCCCTTCAAGTTTAGTGACTCGCTGACAATCTACATTCAGTGAAGATTATGATATACTGAACCTTCTATATGGTTCAGTGACTCACTAAATCATGTACAAGACCGAACCTTTTACCCTGGTCCAGTGACCACTGAATCGTTTGCATTACTCACTAAGCCTCTCCCCCCTTCACCAGTATTCGACCATTAATTCTCGGTGATCACCGACTTTCTAAAATCTATTCATATTCCACTATCTCTATTAGGGTGAGCATCGGAACCGGGTACCCACATTTGGAACCGGAACCGATATGATTGTTTCCGGTTCCAGATCCAAAAATGCAAAACCGGTCAAGACCAGTTCCAGTTCTCGTTTTTTTGGAAGCGCTAACCTTCAGGTACCCGCCGGGAACGGTTCCACTATATTTTAATAAAAATAATTTTATATGTTAATTATGTTTAATTGAACAAAAATTGAAATTTTATTTTATCTTTTACGGTTACACACTTACACAAATACACATCTATGACTATTTTCTTCACTCAACTTATTTGTTTTTCTTTTTCGATATTTTTTCTATCATATTTATGATTTCAAGTTTTGTTTTTTGTTTTCTTTTCATTTCAAAAAATGTTTGTAATTATTTATATAATTATTAGCTTTTAGCTTACCTGATAAATTTTCGTCGTTTGTAGTATTTGTTTTTTAAGTTAGGACTATATAATAAGTAATAATTACTTTTTATAGCATAAAACGATAAAAAATATTTTAAAAAATGGACACCGGAACCGAAACCGGCAGTTCCGAGACCGGTTCCCAAATATAAAGAACCAGTGCAATCGGTTCCAGTTCCTTCATTCTATGAACCACAATTACTCAACCCTAATCTCTATGATGCCACTAACTCAGTGATACCACATGTTGGTGATGATCAACCTTTATATATTCAACTCCAATGGAGCAGCCTACTGGTTAAGGCTTGGTGTTGGGGAAAAACCCACCCAAGTTCGAATCCGGGGTGAGCAACCAGGGGCCACTGAGTATTAATCCCAGGGGAGCATGATTTAGCTCTCGGTAAAAATTACCAAGGATGTAGCCTGGGCAAACCCAGATGAACCTTATCAAAAAAAAAAATCAACCTCTATATATTCCAATACTTACTTTTCTTACCATTCAATTATTAGTTTTTATTTTCAACACTGAACTATTGTTTGAAAAGTTTGGGGTTTCTTATCAGCTTTCCTTTTTTATTCTGTTTCTAGCACTGAACAAGTTTGGGGTTGCTTTCTACTATTTTTCACGTAGAATTTATAGAGTCCAGGTCGCCTATGCTTAAGTGTCTGCATCATTAAGCATGGATCACTTATTTTTAGTAACTTAGGAACTTTCTTGGGCACTGATTTTAAGTATCATTCTATGAAACAATCCATGTTTCGTAAACTCATGTCACTTTAGGACATAGCCTAAGTAACTTTGTCAGCTCTCCGTGTTTTTCCTCAACAGCTAGTGACCTTTATCTTAGAATATCTCATGACCAATACATAGTATTCGAGTTGTTTTACCCTTGCTCATTGTCAACTTTATCTATCTTTTTCGACAATGAGGACATTGTCCCCTTTAAGTTTGGGGTTGGGCCAATGGGTCTCACAGCCACAAACAAAACCTCCATATACACTCAAAATACACATAAGTATCAAGAAATCAAAAAGAGCATAGTTGCATTCCTTTTGAAGGAAAGTGTTAAGGACACCAAATGCAAAAAATAGATCAAAAACCTATGTTTACTAAAATCTTTAATATATTTTAACTATTTATCAAAAAAAAGTGTAACTTTAATTTTATGTAATTTATATAAATATTTTTAAGATTGTTATATTTCCTTTTTGATATCTAAGTATATTAAATAGCAATTAAAAATTGATATAACTAATATTTACACTTTTAGGTGAAGTTGATCAATGGATGATTAAATTGATTTTGCTTTATTGAGTACTTAGATAAAGTAGCAAATTATTTTAAGAGTAAACTACGATTTTCGTCCCTGTAGTTTGGTGTTTATAACGATTTTCGTCCTTGTGGTTTAAAAATTGCTTTTTTCATCCCTATGGTTTGCATTTCATTTCGTTTTTCATCCTTCATCCTAATAAACTTTAAAAAAATCAGTTAAATTAAGGGTAGTATGGACTTTTTACCTTTTCCATATTTAATTGCATATTTACTATTAACTGATACAAAAACTCAACCTACATCCCAAACCCATCTTCTTCCTCTCACCTAAAACAAAACCCATTTTATAACTTCATCTTTGTCAATTTTATCAAGAAAATCGCCATGGACATGGCCCACAAAGCTTGGATTGAAAATTTTACATTACCTAAAACATATGATACCTAAAATTTATATATATGTTCAAAACCATCAAGAAAAACCATATATATACCAACTAATTTTGTACTCATGTATTCAAGTGTACTTGATTTTCAATCACATGTATATATATATATACATGTGTGTGTGTAAATGTAAATATATATATATATATATATTGATAACAACAGAGAGATTTTTTTACAAATCATATATATATATAGAGAGAGAGAGACCTTGGAAGTGATATGGTGGTGATAGTTTATTTCATTAAAAATGAGAGGAGGGAAGAACAATGGTGCAGGTGGTTGGGAACTTGGGATTTGGGAAGAAGATGGGTTTTGGGGGTGATTTGTGAGTTAGGTTAGGTTAGATTAGGTTTTTTTGTCAATATTATAAATTTAAGTAAATATAAAAGGGTAAAAAGACCATAATACCCTTAATTTAACACATCTTTTTAACTTTGTTAGGATGAAGGATGAAAAGCGAAATGAAATGCAAACCATAAGGACGAAAAAAGCAGTTTTTAAACCACAGTGACGAAAATCGTTATAAACACCAAACCACAGGGACGAAAATCGTAGTTTACTCTTATTTTAACCATATTAACACACACCAAGATGCAAAATACAAATATTATTTAAACTAACTTCCTTTTTGTACTTTATATATTTGCATTATGGTGATTATAATTGATTATGAACAATGGTCAAGAAGCCAAAAAAAAAACAAAAAAAAAAACTTCCAACTGCTCGAAAAGCATGTTATTGATGATGAGTTGATACAAAATAAATAACAGTTCATGATTTCGAGTTTCGGCACCTTAATATCTGCAGTGACGACCAAACAAAATAGACCAAGAATAACATGTCCAATGAAAACTTAACGACAGATATTTATGACAACGAATTTATTGAAAAGAAAGAAATAGAATCTCGTCTTGGCACACAGAATCAGCGGGTCTCGCCTCACCGCCCAAGGATTTTGGAAAAAAAACCGCAACTCTAACCACCACATAATAAGAATAAGAATAACGCTTGCTTTAAAGCCAATCCAATCGATTCTAGTCTGCTCTGGATTGACCAGCTCGAGAAGAAAGGATGATACCGACGATAAGACCGTAAAGCGCCAGAGCTTCAGCGAAAATGAGGATAAGGATCATCCCGACAAAGAGTTTCGGTTGTTGTGCATTAGCCCTGGTGATTCACACACATTTAGAATTAGGATAATCAGAGGAAAATAAACAATACAACCATCAACTATAAGAAACAAATATATGTATATTTTTGATAAAATCATCATTGGTCTTATGGTTAGTTGGTTGCTTTTATACCTGAGGTTCTGGGTTCAAGTCTTTTATAGCATTTTTTCAGAACCATAATAAATCCAAAATTAAGCTAAAAACTAAAAAAATGACACTAACAGGATTCGAACTCGGGTCTAGGGTGGAAAAAGTGCCTTCAAACCAACTCCACAAAGGAAAACTTATGTCCTCATTGTAGTTTCAAATAAAATAACTTCATGTATAGTTAACGTATGTGTACATCTTAGGGGCTGTTTACTTGGTGTTGACCGAAATCTGACTAGGTCTGAGATCTAACCGAAATCTGATTGAGATCTTACCGGGTCAGATTTGTTTATTCCATGTTTGCCCCTTTTTCCCCCTCTCTTTCTTTTAACATCCAAGTCCAACTACAAAAAAAGTTAAAATACTATTTTTGTTTGTTGGTAAGCACTTACCAAAAACATGTGGTAAACAGTCTTGCAAAGGGTGCATGGCTACACTCCCTTCAGCCTTTTGAACCTACTTCCATTTAAAAGAACCCACACATTGGGTTCAAACTACATCATGTATAGAAAGCAGCTTTCCTAAGCATCAAATGCGTTTGTGCTTTTTGCATTCTCCTCTTCATAATTTGACAAAACTTACCATATACTTCATTTAAAAAACGANCTCACACTCACTCTCTCTCTATCTCTCTCTGTCTCTCTCTCTCACACACACTCACACAAACATGTTCTTATTTATCATACTTGCTTTAATGTAACCTGTTACCTGTCTCTACAATTGTTCTAACTTCTAAGGCATCCTGAGCAAAATAACAAAGCCGCTCAAAATTGGTTATGCAAAGTTAAGTGGATCATCCAAAACGCCAATCAATTAGTCCTTAAGGTTCCAGATATAATTCTTAAGACCTTATGAGCATATGTTATAATTCATATTCTAACAATACAAAAAAACAAAATACATATTATACACTTTTGACATCACAAAAAAATAAACTTCTAATTCTTCATAATCAACCAATTGTAAGCAGATCCAACAAAGAAACTGAAGAAGAGATCAAACTAAACCATCTCATAATTTCATACAAACTAAACGCTAAGTGTCAGATCGACTGGCAAATGCTAGGTTTTGGGGCTCCTCAACATAGGTCGCCAGTTCAAGTCTCCGCATGACCAACGAAGATTTTCCTGGATGTTATCTTAAGGGGTCCATGAGATTAGTCAATATGAGTGCAAAGCCGCAAACTAGCCCGGATATCCACAATTACCAAAAACGTACAAATACAATGGAAGAAGATGGATAACGACTTCATATCGAGATAAGGTATGTGTACATCTACTCTCTTCCCCACCATACTCGGTATGAAACTCACTGAATTTTTGGGTTTGGTTTACCTTACGCTTGGTATTAGATAAGAGCCTTGAAACTTTGCAAAGGGTGCATGGCTACACTCCCTTCTGCCTTTTTTACCTACTTCCATTTAAGAAAACACACACACACATTGGGTTCAAACAACATCATGTAAAGAAAGCAGCTTTCCTAAGCATCGAATGCGTTTGTGCTTTTTGCCTTCTCCCCTTCATAATTTCACAAAACTTACCATATACTTCATATTCTTATTTATCATGTTGTGTGATGATTAGCCACTCCTAATCTCTAACCATTCCCAACCTAAACCCAGCAAGGGCCAATTGACCAAATTTCACATTAAATCTAACAACACCAATCAATTAATCCTTAAGATTCCAGCTATAATTCTTAAGACCTTATGCAATTAAGAGCATACATTAACTCATGTAGTAACAGTGCAGAAAAACAAAATACATATTACACACTTTTGACATCACAAAGGAATTTACTTCCAACTCTTCATAATGAACCAATTGTAAGCAGATCTAATAAATAAATTGATAAAGAGATTAATTTCTTTTTACCTTACACCAGCATCACCAACGATTCCGATGGCCATACCAGCAGAAAGACCAGCAAGGCCACAAGCAAGGCCAGAAGAAAGATGAGCGTATCCATCAAAGAGATAATACGACTTAGCCTTAGGGTTAATCCCAGTACTAATAATCACAGCAATAATCAGGCCGTAAATACCTAAAACTCCAGCCATAACCACCGGCACAATCGACTTCATTACCAGCTCAGGCCTCATCACTCCCATGGAAGCCACTCCAACACCACTCTTCGCCGTCCCATAGGCCGCCCCCATACCTACACACACACACACACAAAAAAAAAACACAAAAAAAACTTCAACGATTGCAGATCATCGTTTCGTCTCCATAAACAACATCCAGAAAATTGAAACAACCGACATCTATGGTAGCAGATCGGAATCTGATTCAAACCGATTGCAAAGAAAAAGAAATGAGATGAAATTACTTGAAAATTATGGGATCTAGGAGATCGATTTGACTTACAGGAGAAGACTAGGGCGGCAGCAGCGCCGAGAAAGCCGAAGAACGGAGCCGTTTCATCGCCGGAGAAGGTAGAAGACATGATCGGTTTTGATTTAGGGTTTTTAGATCTGAAAGAGAAGAAATTGAATGGATGTGAGGATTTGTTATTCAGCTATCTCTTCTCTATCCAAACTCCACAAAGACAACAACTGCTTAAATCAATAAGACGTTTGAATTAGTTTTTTTTTCCCTTTTCCTAATTTTTATTTTAAAATAAAATAAAATATAAAGGGTTAATTTCATATATTAAATTTATCCAAAGTAAATTTATAAATATCATCAGGGGAAAAGGGTTATTACTCTCGTCGTCTACCTAAGCTTACCTACATGACACATAAAAAAACTACGTAGTTTTGATTAAAATTTCCCACCCCCAAATAAAGAAAAAGAAAATCAGCCCCCTTAATCTATCCAGACTCCAATCGACGCCAGTTTCCTAGCCTTCAATCGATTCCAAGAATCGAATAGTAAGCCTTCAATCGATTATCAAAATCGGTTCCAAACCAATTTCATCCAAGTCGATAATCAAGAGCCGATTCCATCAATCGATTATCAAACTCAATTCCAAATCAATTTCATCCAAAAATCGAAATGTAGCCAAATCGATTATCAAGAGTCGATTGGAATCGAACTGGATTTCAATCAATAGAGGTTGGATTTGAATCGAACTGGATTTTGAATTCAACTGAATTTGGATTTCAATATTTTGAAATCAATTGAATTTGGATTTCAATCAATCGAACTTGAATTCGGAATCGATTTTGGCTGGATCGATTTTGGCTGTGGATCGAATTTGGAATGGCTCAATTGAAATCAATCGAACTTGGCTACTGGATCGATTTTGGCTGATGGATGAATTGAAAACAATCGAACTTGGCTGCTGGATCGATTTTGGCTGATGGATGAATTGAAAACAATCGAACTTGGCTGCTGGATCGATTTTGGCTGATGGATGAATTGAAATCAATCGAACTTGAATTTGGAATGGAATTCGGATTCGATTTTGAAATCCCTAGATTGTGGCTGGATCGATTATGGATGTGGATCGATTAAGACATGATTTGGCTGGATGGAATAAAACATGGCTGATGGTCGATTCTGGATGGAGAGAAGGTAGGGGTTGATTTTATATTCTTTTGGGGGGGTTTTAATCAAAACTACGTAGTTTTGATGTGTCATGTACCTACGCTTAGGTACATGACAGCAATACACTCACTCTTCCCATATCATATATATGTCTCAAAACCTATCAAAATATCATATTTAACCCAATAACAATTATTATCAAATTTTAATCATTTTAAATGAAATTTAATAATAAAAAATAATTAAATAACTCTAATACCCTTTTAAGTTTAGTCCACAAGTATCAAGCCATATGTTTTTTGGGATTGTTCTCATTTTTTGTCCATGTCGAAATTTTGTTTTTGGCCGGCTTTGCTTTCGTCCCAGTGCTGTTGGTTTGTTTGCTGCTGTAAGTTGTGACTATGGTGCTGTTTGTTTTTTAAGATGTCTGAAATCTGAAGTTTTATTTTACATCTAATTAATAAGATATGATGTTAAAGTCTGAAATCTAAATATAGAATATTGTTTGTTTTTATAAGGTCGGAAGTCTGAACTCTTAAACTATTTTTTTTTTCTTTTTTTCTCTTAACCGAACCCTTATGAAAAAAATATTGCAAATAATCAAATAAAAGACAAACAATTACATAAACTTGTGTGTAATTCTATGGTAAAATTGTGTATAACTTACCGAATTATCCCGCAAATTCATCTCTCATTTAACTTAAAACTCTAAAAAACGGGAATTTATTAGAAATTAAGATATTTGTAAATGAAATTTTAAAAAACTTAAATTGAGAAACCCAATGACACAAACAAAAAATAAACTAAAAAGCAAATAAACAAAAAGACCATACAAAGCGTCGTCATCTCTCTCACCTGATTTTTCTGGGGAAATTGGCGCTACTGGCCATTTGGAAAATCTCAATTGGCCTCCTAACCAATATCTTTCCCACTTAAACCTCATGGCCACGAGTTTAAGTTAAAAATATCCGTTAAATTCCGTTAGACACCGTTAAATCCGTTAGCTAACGAAAGGCAATGTTATCTACACCCCCCATTTATAGGGTGCAGTCAAAAAGTCTAAAGGATATTTTAAAAAGAGTAAACTACAAATTTGGTCCCTGAGGTTTACCCAAAACAACACGTTTTGTCCTTGAACTTTAATATCTACAAAAAACGTACCCGAGGTTCCATTTTTGCAATGGGTTTGGTCCCTGCTCACTAACGTCGTTAGAAATCAATTAACTGAGGGGTAATTTTGCTAAAATGAAAGACAAAGGGGTTAAGTTGTAACTTTCTCTCTCTCTCTCTCTATTCATCTTCATCACTATTCATCATTTTCATCATTATTTATCATCTTCAGCATTCTTCATCACCACAACCACACCAACACCACCACCATCTCCACCACCAACACCT
>LUCG01063011.1:0-10056 GCA_001633085.1 Carthamus tinctorius | reverse complement strand
GTATGTGTGTGTGTGTGTGTGTGTGTGAATATACATATAAACCATTATTTTCTCAAAACTCAACAAAACGTAAATATATTTCTTGAGCCTTAAAATACTCTTTTTATTCATATAATTCATATCACTTCTCATATTTACACAATTTAGGGAAACCCCCCAAATAGTACCTAAGATAAATCTTTGATCACATTCTGATCACCAAAATCTAAACACATTCTTATTTTCACAAGTAACCTAAGAATCATCACATTATTTATATTGGCATGATAAAACCCTAAATATCCTCAAAATGGAGATTTAGTTTCAAGTAACACAAAAGATAAGTGAGGGGTGATTAATGAACTAGCATGAGATTTTAAAATGTAATAATGTATAACATTTAAAAATATGAACTCATCTAGGGTTTGTAAGAGAAAACCCTAATTATCAAGAACACTTGAAAATGAGACTAGGCCTTGATGTGGAACATTTTAATGAAATTAAATCTTGCTATAACACATTGAAATCCTCCAACTAAGAGTGGGTGAGAATATAAGATGGGAGAGAGGGTAATAAGGTTGGGAAATCGTGGAGAGAGAGAGAGAGAAGAGAAGAAGTAGTAGTCCCCCAAAATGCCAAGAGAAAGAGTAAGACAAGTATTTTGAGCTCTTTGAATCAGAAAATGAAAAAGGAGTCCAAACATCAATGGTGGTTGGCGTATTAAGGAAGCTACATACAGTTGTCAAAGATTGTGGCATCGTGACTATGCCATAATGGCATAGTCGTCGTCATTCTCGCGACCTAGGGCTCAAGTTCTAAGTTTTGTAGCTCCGACCAACAATACCCATGAATAATAACCAAGCATGCTTATGTGTTCAAATGTTAAAATAAATTTAATTTAGAGATTATTTATTTAGTAGTATATTTATATTCATTCACTGTATGAATAGATATAGATAAAATTATTTACTTATATATATATAAAGAGAAAGAAAGAAGAATGCTTAGGTGTGTAAATGTATTTTTGTATATATAAATATCTTTAAATAGTTAATGTAACCATTCATGTGAAAGTCACGTGCCTACATTTGATATGTAAAAGAGATAAGCATAAGTCAAATGTGTGACATGTGGGTTATGCACATGTGAGGTATATTTGTATTGAAAAAATGCAAAGTTGAAATATTTTATTTTTCTTCACGGTAGAGACCAAAGAGGTACACAAAAATTCAAACCCGTAGAAGCCGTCCTAGAAAGCCGACACCCCATGCTAGGCCTTAAAACTTAATAAGACTAAAGTTTTCAAGCTAGGTTAAAACTCTTAGCCCAAAAATAAAGTACGAAAAATCTGCCATGAAAAAATATAATCGGTTCACACCCATCACATCCAAACACCGCTCATGGTAGTGATGGCCAAACGTAACCAGTTATAACCTGGTCGACCGGTTAACGGGTAACCGTCCCGATCGTTAACCGGTTATAACATGTCGGGTGTTTAACCAGTCAGTTAACCAAAAACCTTACGTCGTTAATCGGTTAAGGTTTTATTAATCAGTAGCTAATCTTTTTGAAAATGTAGTTGTTTTCTATATTTATGCGATGTATTATTTATATAATTAATGTAATTAGCTTAAACGCATAATAAAACGTATTTTTAAAGTTGAGTGACCCAATTTTTATTGAAGCTTATAGAATCAATTATTAATTTTATTAAAAAATAGTAAAAAAGAATAAACCTTAACTGACCCTAACCATTTATGTAACCGGTTATTAACCCGTCAAAGTTAACCGGTTATAATTAACCTTAACCAGTTATAACCCAAAACCAACTTAATCGTAAGTGGCCCATAACAAGTTACGGCTTAACCAGTTAAGCCCGTCTAATATTTTTAACCGGCTCGATAAGTAACCGGCTATAATCGACCTGGACCCGATTTTTGACCATCACTAGATCAGAGCACAAAAAGTTTTATATTATTTTTGCATACTAAAAAAATCTTGAAAGGCTCGAGCCCATATTCAAAAAACCTGAAAATGATGCATGAAAATTTTATGGACATTTTATAAAAGAAGTGCAAAAATTGAGTTTATTCCTTACTTTTAATGCAACTATAAGCTTAGAACACATATTTTCATTTCATTAACATTTCAAAAGACATGATGATAGTCTATATGGAATATGATTTATATAAATATCTATTTTAGAAAACATGCTTTATAAAAAAACATATAAAAATATAGATGACATCTTAAAGACATATACGGAGAAAGATGTTTAAAGGAAAACCTCAAAAAAAAACTAAGAATACATTCGGAACCCTTCATCTAGACCATATGCATTTGTGCATAAAAGTAAATTAAGTTGTTTTTGGTTTTTATGCATATGTGAATTTGCATATTACAAATTTCTTATATGCACAAGTGCATACAGTAAAGATGAAAGCGACGAGAGAGTTCTTCAATTTTTGGTTTTTTTCATGTTTGACCCTGTATATACGAACTATAAACCTTTAGATATGTATTTATAAATTAGATGATGATAGATTAAATACAAACATCTCTATAAAAACTTAATTTCATTTATTAAACAAGAACGTGACACAATTTCATTGATAAAACCATGTATGAATTTAGAACACAAAGCTCAAAATTCATCTGTGAAACAACTACAAAACACAATTTCATTCATAAAACCACAACACTCATTGATCCCTTCATACACAAAACTGAATTTCTTGTGTATTAAACTCAATTTCATCAATAATAAAAACCATGTATTAGGTCGTGCGTACCAGGCCCTTGGGTTCGGCGGGTTGGAAGCCGCCGGCATGGCGGGTTCAGCGGGCTGCCGGTACGCCGGCAGCGGCTTCAGCTTCTTGAACACACCAGCGGTTTGCACACACCGCTCATGTTGTGTGTGTGTCTTGCGTGCGTGTGTGTGTGGTGTATACGTGAGAGGGTTAGAGGGTTGGGTACTAATTAGAGATGGTTCTAGAGGATTAATTATGGGATTGGGGAAAAGCTGATGTGGCAGTGAGGTTGGGAGGGTTGGATACGCATAGCCTGAATGTTTAAAATACAACGATTGTGCATGTGTTAAAAACAAAAAGAAGTTTAATTAAATTACATCTAGATCTCTTCTTTTTTTCCAAAAAAAAAGCTTTAATTAAATATAGCTTCAACTAGATTTGTATGCATGTGATACAACGCAAAACATCTTAAGCTATTGAACAATTCAATAAATAATCTTGTTTCATGTCAGTTTTATTTTCTATCACTCAATTCCAATTTTATAGTTTTATGAGTTTTTAAGTAGCATATCGGATGTATAAAATTGAAAGTCAATTGGTCAAAAAAATAAAATAAAAAATTGGCTTGAGTTTTCAAACTGACAATAAATCAAAAAATATTCAATATTAACTCATTTTATAGGTATTGATAATATATTATAATGGTATAACTTGTAAAAAAGTAAAACCATATTTTTTTAATATATATCTATATATAATAAAAGAGTAACTGGACTGCCACGTTTCGTCGTCTGTGAGTCGGTTTCAAAATTTTCCCGCCTAAACATGTATCTGGACACATTTTATGTTTTCGGTTCATTAGGCTTATCTAATTGACATTCTATTTATCTCCTACTTTTTAGTTATTTATTTTAAATTTAATATCCTATTTTTTTACTTAATATTCATATAATTAATTATTTATTTAATTTAATCCCTTAACTTTTCAATTTTTATTCTACATCCTTATCATATAACATAAATAAACATATATTACGAACTAAAATGCATTAAAATTACATTTTTTTATAATTTATATCACTATAATGGCCGTATGAGCCTAATATTGAATATTTTTTTGTTTAATCTTATTAATAAGTATTAAGAATATATAAAAAGTAATATATTTCACATTTTCGTACGTTTCATTTTTTTTCACCCTTATCACAATAAAAATAAAGAATAATATATTAACTAAAAAAACGTTTATTGTTTTTTTAATAAATTATACCTCTACAATTTCATATTTGAGAAACTTTGCGCCGCATTGCGCGCAGGTATAGTCTAGTTAATTAATATACAGTTATATATATTAATATGATAAGGATGTAAAAATAAAAAGTCAAATTAAACGATTTTATTACATTAACACCTTAAATGTGAGAAATTTAAAGTTTTTCTATGAACAAAGTAAATAATGTTTTCCAATTTTAACTCAACAAAACTTATACTAGCTTTCATCCGTATTCAAAATCCCCCATTCAACACTATGTTTTTGCTTAATAAGAGCATCCACTAGGGGTGAGCGTTGGGCCCGTAAGAACTGGTTCGAACCGGGACTGGCATCGGTATTACTTATACGGTCCGGTTCTCGGTCCTAAGAATCGGCCATTTTCGATTCCGGTTCCAAACCGGGTTCGGTGTCAAATATTCGGGCAAAAACCGGGACCAGGCCGGAAGTTTAAGACGCAATCTAGTATCTTGATATAATTAAAAAAACCTTATTAAGACCCATAAAAAACCGTTAAATAAATCATCGGCCATTAGAGAAAACCGTTAAAAAAACCATGACCATTAGAGAAAACCATAAAAAATAGGTCATTACTCGTACGCATCAAAATTCAAAAAATTCAAGAATCAACAAATTCAATAATGAATGATAATTGGGTTGAAGATTTAAATGAAACTCAAGTAAGTTCTTGGATTATTGTTTTTATAAACCGTTCTCTTTAAAACTTTTTGTTAATCATTTACTTGAATCTTTAAAAAAAATTGTTGGTTGATTCGGTATTGGTTGATACTTGATTTGTTATTAAACTATGAGTGTTAATATTTTGTTGGGTTGATTTGTTCTTAATTATTAAAATATGAAAAATCGGTTCCAACCGGGTTTTTGACCGAAAAACCGGGACCGGAACCGGCACCGAAACCGGAACCGGTATTACCTATACGGTCCGGTTTTCGGTTCTAAGAATTGGCCATATCCGGTTTCGGTTCCAGTTCCAAACCGGGTTCGGGTCCAATTGCTCACCCCTAGCATCCACAGTGGTGGAACCTCCAAGAACCCCACTTACCAATTTTTTTCCGGCCACGTCATTGTCATCTCAACAAACTAAGAACATCCTTAAAACTCTATAACGAATATTCTTACAAAAACCTCACTTCCCTTTTTTTATTTTTAATATAATTTTTATTTATGTAAGTTATTATATAACAAAAAAGGAAACTATTACAAGAACCTGGGTCCTTGTTCAAGCACCTGGGTTTCAATAAGAACCTGTGACTGGACAAGAAGTAGAGGTTCTTGTAAAAACCACATGAAGAACCTTAGGAAGAACCTCCATTATGAATGCTCTAATTCACTTCCATTAATTTATATACAACTTTAATTTGGAATTCTCAGGATTCTTTTGGCATCGGCTTAAACTTCATTACAGCAGATTCCAATATCCTATCAATAACAAGAAGATTAGAATAAAAGTTACCAAAAGAGAAAACCAACCCAAGGAGATGGACATAAAGGTCACATAAGGTCTTAAGAAATTGTTTGTTTAATTTGTTACCTTATAAAATCGAAGTTGAAGCATTTTATTTACCTTTCCATCGAAAATTATGCACCAAGAGGTTTCTCTTAATTGTTATCGATAGAATGCATTTTAAGTACAAAAAGAATAAAACTAAAAAACAAAATTCAAAAATCAAAAATCAAAAGTCTGGTTTTGGTTACCTTTTACACATTCTTGCCATTGACAGACAACATGTGCACATAGAGAGATATGAAGGACCAACTTCCGGTTAAGCGATATAAGAATGAAGAATCAAAATCTAAGAAAAAAAAAGTTATGAAACCTCATCATCGATATTTGCTTCTTAAAACTATTGATGCCATTTCCCCTTCCAAGAGAACTCCGATGTACAAAAAGCAAGATGGTCTTCAATGGACCTCTTGTACATCTCCAAGTACCCAAAGCCAAGCCTCATATAAGAAAACAAAACAACTTTAGGATAATTGAGAATTTTGAACAAATACAAAAGCAAAGATGGGAACAACTGAGATCCAACAATAATGCAGCAAAAAGTGAAAACCAAATCAGCAAACTAAAGTACAAATCTCTAAGTTAGTAATCAAAACAAACAAATAATGGCAATAAAGAAAATTACAAAATATACCTGATATTTGAACTTTGGTACCTAATTGGGTTTATTTGGTTGAATCAAATCGAGACAATGTAAGTTAGGGTTTGAGATTGTATCCTGAAATCGAATAGCAGACATACTTGCCATAAAGTCATAACACCTTTGGTTGAATCAAATTGATTGTTGATTCCCATAATCCATGTGTGTTGATGCTTGAGAGATTTATAAACGGAGCTGACGACGGCTAGGATATGTCTGTCACAAAGATGATGGTTTCTAGGGCAGAGAAAAATAGCTCACCAAGAAAACGAAAAAAGAAATGAACCAAGATGGAGGGTGTATAATAAAAAAATGTATTTTAGTTCATTTTTAGTATGATAAGGGTGTAAAATAAAAAAAATGAAAATGTAAGTGTTTGCCCCAATAATAAACAATCAGTAGATGCAAGAAATCAACAAAATACTCATAGATCTTTGTATTGTCATTGTTGATGATGAATCAAGTGTACAAAATGATGATGATGGGGAATATTCAAAAGGGGGTTGCACACATCACAAGAGGGATTCATACCCTAAAATGGAAACATCTCATTCCTTTTAAGGCAGAGAAATGTTACATAAGCTAACCCTGAACTATGCTAAACATTACATGAAAGGAACAAAACTAAAATAAGCATAGATTAATTACAAGACGGGTCCCTAACTTCTATACAACTTACAAAGGGTAACAATCTCCCCATTTGGGTAGAAGTTAGAACGAGAGGCGGTGTGCTCAACTCTAGTTGGCACTTCGAGAGATGCAAGTAGTCTTCCTAAGTAGTGATCGTCCGCTCCCGAAGTTTCAGCGCCATTTCCACTCTTCTGAAGATCATCCACTCTTTCAGCTTTTCCTCGATACTTTTCACAGCACTCTTTATCAGACCTTCTTCAACACCGAACTTGTTCGGTGTGGTGTGAGTCTCTGTCTCTAAGCGATGTACCAAAGCGTTCCTGACGAACAAGAGAGTTCCGTCATTGAAGCTTGATAAGTGACTCATACGCATAAAACGTCGCTTCTTCTTCCTGTTCAAGTATACAATCCCTGACTCAGGAGTACCTACTGAAGAGTACGGAGGAACCGTGTCGATCGTTGGATGGCTGAGATTTGGAGGTAGTAGGGTGACCTTCATGGCTCTGTTCTCGAACCTATCTGATAATCTTCAACCCGAGCGAGGTTGATGGCTTGGTGAACGTATCTCTTCAGGGTCTCTAAGCCGTTAATCCAGATCGGTGGATGGAGATTATGCTTGGAACGGAGGTCATGAATCAAAGCAAGCACATCCTCTAAGTCGATGCCATCCAGATCAGCTACCCAGAATTTGAAGAGCATATCCTCATAGTGCTTCGGGTTCTTGATAAGTACCTCAAACTGGGAGAAGGAGTGCTTTACGCACCATCTGGTTATAGGCTAGGGGGTGAGCCCAGGGTAGCAAAAGGTAGGGGTGTTCATCAGTTGACATCCAATAGATGTGAGGGAACCGAACCGATCCAATCATCTATTGGATGTTGGAGTTTTTCAATCCATTGGATTATTGGAACAGTTCAGTTCCATCCATTGGATATTCTGATTAGATATCCATTGGACCCAACCAATATTAACCGTGTCAGATTATATTGGATCCATCCAACATCCAATAGATGATTTGATTAGATCCATCCAATGTTTTAAATCCAATCTACAATAATTTATATAATAATCCATGATGTTTAATTCCATAATTTATATATTAATTATTTATATTTTATTATATGATAATTGGATGAGTATTGGATGGTAACTGGATGGATCGGTCGGTTTTTAATTGGATGATGAATTGGATTAAATCGGTCGATTCCTGTTGGTTCTAGACTGCCATCTAAGAACCTAACCGATCCAAATTGGATGTTGAATTTATCCATCTGATCCGATCCAACAACAATTGGATATCCAATCATTTTCGAACGGTTGTAATTGGATCGGTCAATTATGATTGATTGGTTGACTTTCTGCACACCGCTAGCGAAGGGCCTAAGGACAGCACCTGCTTAAGTGTGAGAAATGACGCGTCATTTTACTCATAAATATGATATGTGATAAATTGTTGTTGACCTGTTGTACTGGATAAACAGTTTAAATGTTAGAAATGACGAATCAATTTACTCCTAAATATGTATTTTGTGTTGATAAAAAAAACAAATTGGACGAGAATTACAAAATTTCAATCAAGAAAATTCATGCGGTTGTTTTTAAAACTTTTATAATGCTTTTTTGCTTATGATATATATAATATGATTTTATTTGTTTTATCAAAAATTGTATCCCAAGTCATCGTGGCCCAAATATTTCTTGAAAATAACTGCTTCTCTCTCATTCTCAATTACTCATAACTAGTGTTCGGCATCGCGCGTTGCGCAATGGTGATAGATTATTTAGACAAATTTAAAGTTAAATCGGACGGAGAATCACATATCATATAATAAGATAATAAGAATTGCTCTACATTTGAGACGGAGTTGCCTCATTATTTTTAGTTGTTTCTTTTGATATATATAATTAAATAACAACATATAAGTTCAACATTATCAAACTTTGTAATTGGCTTGAATGATAAAAGAAATTTTTTCATGAATTGACTAATACAAAGTATTTAATTATATTACCATTCCATATATATGTATATACATTGGTTCTAATGTCATTTATATTTATATATTGATTTTTAGTATTTAACTAAATATCCATTCTTATTTAATTATATATATTGACTCTAATGTTATTTATATTTATATATTGGTGCTAATAAGATTTTAAATAATAATGATGATTTTAATTTTATATGTTGATTCAAACTTTATATATTAATAGTTATATGTATAAAAATATTAGAATAATGTGAAATAAAAGAAATAAAGAAAATTAGATGCAAACAAATAATATGAATAATTTTATTTAATAAAATATTTTGTTAATAACTACATCAAAAAGGGAAATATTTTAGGAAAAAATTAAAGAAGAAATTTGGGATTGAATTGCTTAGAAAAATGGCATCTCATTGTTGGATTTTTTTTTTTAAATTGCAAATTAAGAAATTATACGTAAAAAAATCCAAAGAGAATCCACAACAAAAAAAAGTAAAAACAAAAAAAAACATAGATCATACTTTTTAGTTTGGTTGTTGTCAACAAAAAATAATTTTTATAAGAAAAATATAAGCAAAACGAATTAGGAAAAATAACATCATTTAAAACACCAATACAGCATAAATATCAAATGGAAAGTAATAGTAAGAAAAAAAAACATTATTGTATCGTAGCATACAAAAACTATGGAAATGTTTTTATATATAAAGAACTAATGATATTCATCCCAAAAACAACATATAAATCACATAAATTATAAAATTTATATTAAAAGTGAAACGTTACCGGAAACTTTTACGAAGGTTGAACAATAGTAACGAAGAAAACGAATTCTACAAAAGAGAAACAACAAATATACATATAAATATAATAGAATATAACATAGAACATAAAGGTTGTAGATTGTATTTTGAGGGAGCATTAGGTTGTATTTATATATGGTTTTGTTGTAGGTTTTTCTTTAATTAATAAATGAGAATTTGAGGAGACCAAATTGAATGTCCATAGGAAGTTAAAAAATTTGAAATTAAAGTCAATTAAATTGTAAGCAAAATTACCAAAGAAGCCTTTTTATAGTGAATTATAAAATTTTAATTAAGGGGTAGAATAGTCTTTAACTTAATTAATATATTAAAAAAATTCAAAACAATGAGAAAATTTCTAGAACCAAATCCTACTTTTAGATAATGTCGCCTCATATTTCCAACATCTTATTATAAGTATTTCATTGATTGATTTTAGTAAGTTTTTTGTCTTGTGTAAATTAAAAAGGT
>LUCG01062797.1:0-10980 GCA_001633085.1 Carthamus tinctorius | reverse complement strand
CGCCTCCCCCTCCGTCACAAACATATCCACCTCACCCATCTAATGCAGGTCCACTACAGACGTTTCCTCAAACATCACTGCCTCTTCAAGCATTGCCTCCTCAGACTTCTACAACACCTCAACATGTGCACCAATATCAGTCGCCTATGCAATCCAATGTAAGACTTAAATATTGCTTTCATGATACTGTTGTGCATGAAGACTTCATATTGAATCCAGTTATATGTTTGAGAACCAATTTGTCCAGGTATCTTTGAACACTCGTCTTGGGGCTCATGTTGATGCTGCAGTCAGAGGTGAAATGTTCCCCCAGCAACCATCATGCTTTGTGCCGGCTATAGCCTCCAGTTCCCGTGAACCATCTGGATTTAATTCTTCAAGGACCGTAGAATATGGACATGAAACATATACAAATCCTCAGGGTTCTCAATCAAACCAGCAGTTCCAAACCGCCAATGTACCATTGCCTCCAAGAGCATTCCAACCTTCGATGCTTCCTCAACCTGCAGGTGGTCAATTTCAATATCCCAAGCCTGCTATGTTGCAGCATCCATACCCCGCTTTATATGGATTAACAAAGCCTCCTGATGGGCCGAGGAGATATGGGGCTGATGAACAATGGAGGCCGACATCAAATGAATTCAGCACTGATAATCAACGTGGTGCTTGGATGGGTGGTGGGAGGACTTCACTATCCTCAGGTCCTCCCTTTGCTCAGGAAGGTATGAAACTTCATCCTTTTAGATCATTAAGCATGTTTAAGTAAATTATAAGCTAGTTAATGTATGCACCTGGTGCGCTGGGTATGCTTTAATTGATGTTTAGTAATGCATAAGCTATATGTCTTGGGCGTGTTTTTGGCATCTGCTAAACCTCATGTTTGCATGAGGTTGTGCAATGTTTTTGGAGCTATAAAGCTAACATGTGTAGGGGATGATTATGTGTCTTACCCTATTTCATCTAGAGATCTAAAGGAGGTCATAGAACTTGCGTTTTTAAGGCATCACAATCACTTGGTTATTTTGATTAGTTTTTTCATTTTTTATTTGTTTGGGATGTGTTTTGCAAATGGGGCATCAAAAATCGAACCAAACACATGCAGTATATCTCACTCAGAAGTAGGGTCTTTTTTTTGGGAAGAGGCTACACAATCTTGCCATCTATGCCAAGGGGTAGAGTGGCTGTTACCATGAAGACCCCAACTTGCGAAAAAGTGTTTGCTAAATGGGCATCAGAGAATACTACACAGATAAAAAAGTGTACGCAGAACAAACTAGGCAAAATGATTTAGAACACACCTACGGAAGGAATTCACCAACTACGCTGAAACAATAACCAGCATGACACCAATGGGACTGTTAATAACAAGTGGAGCAAAACATATTGACTGCACAGGAGACAACCTTTTCTCAACATGCAACTCATTTGTTCTAGTGGGACCATTATGCTAGTTGGAGTGTTAAGTAGACTATAAAGCTATAGAAAATAAGTGTCTAAAGAGGGAAGTTACGTGTAGGTGGTGGTGATTGTTGTATTATGGGTCTACTTTAATCATCAAAAATTTAAATAAGTGGCTTCAAATTGGATTTGCGGATATGCATGATCTTGCTTGGGTAACAGTGACTAGATGTACATGTTTTGCTCAAACATGATGATTCTGATCTACCGTTGGGAAGTACCTGTGAATATCTGAATATGAATATTAGAGCTCCTGAGATAGGTAGTGGATCATGATGGGCAACATACAAGTTGCAGTTGGAGCTGACTTATGGTGTTGTATTCAGGTTCTACTTTTGGAACGATACTTGTTTATATGTGACTTTTGGTATCACATGGCTGCTGCTAGGAAGAATATGCTACTTGCTAAGTTCAAGGTTCTTTCAAGAATTGTTGTGCTTCCAACTGTAGGACCAATAGAGAAGCAAGTTTCTGTAGCAAAGTATTTTTTGAAGCCCCAGGTTTGAGTTTACAGTTATGTAACTAAATGGACTATGTTTGAAAGTGGAAATACAAATACCATCAGGCTGTTAGCTAGTCCACTAGAGTTTTAATCCCGTAAGTACAAGATACACATAATCACATTATAATCTTGGGTTGAGAACTTGAGATAACTTTAGAATAAACATATGAGCTTCAGAAATTATATTGATTGCCATTAATGATATTTCTACTGGCTGAGATTCAAGTATGATGTTAGAGGGCATGAAATGATGTCGTATTACTTATATCAAAGCTTTATTGATCCTGTTACGTGTAAATCTTCCTACCACATGTTTAGAAAGCCCAAAAAGAGTGTGAATTGACAGAATTGTACATGTAACATATTGGCGGCAATAACTACAGGATGAAAGACGTGAAAATATAACCTCTGTACTTTAGAGCTTCTTCTCTCATCCCAGATGCACTCTTGCCCTATAACAATGGGAAGTCTCAGATGTTTATGGTCTATGGATCTTAAAACTTCACAGATAACCTTCTTTTTCTTCAATGGCCAAGGCGCAGGGACAAAGCTGGAGCAGATGACTACTCTAATGGGCCATCTATTCAATAAGTAGAATTACTTTGCTTGGGCGTATTTTTTTACCTTAATGCCTTAGTCCTAACTCCTACCTCAGCTTTCTTGCCCGCCTCAGAGTCTCAGACTAGCTGACCTGCCTCAGTTCTTTGAGGCTTCCGTCCCAACCAACCTAGTAGGCGCCACCTCAGATGTGTTTTCGCACCACCTCGCCTTTAGGTGCCTAGAATGAGTTTTAAAACCATGAGAACATTTTACTTAAACAGGAGAAACATATTTTTTTGAATATGTGTAATATATATCTATTGAATGCATACATTATATGTACAGTTGTACAGACACGCAGACGCTGACACACACGCAAACGTATATATATTTATTTATTTATATTAACTAGTATATGAACCACTATTTTGGGATCACTATACACCGCGATAACCGCTATCAGATCACTGTCACAAGTCATAACCTTAGTTTCAGATTTTTGCTGCTGTAGCAACATAGATCAAAAGGTGGTGGGGAAAAGGGAGAAAGGAGGAGAGAGATTTTGAGGGAAATAGTGTGGTACTGTAGTCACATCAAGTCTATTCTGCTAGCAAGAAGACAAGTGGCAACTGATGCTCTCAAGAATATAAAAGCTACCGCAGGGAGAAAGGAGAGAGATTTTGAGGGAAATAGTGTGGTACTGTAGTCACATCAAGTCTATTCTGCTAGCAAGAAGACAAGTGGCAACTGATGCTCTCAAGAATATAAAAGCTACCGCCCGACACACTATGGAATTTTTGTTGCATTTTGAGGACTGATGGATATGCTAAGGGCCCTAGGATACTTTATAGTCGTCCTAGTTTCTTAGGCAAAATCAAATTGATCTTATTCTGCACCCTTTGTTGCCAAACTGCTATTTCCCCCTTCTACTAATTTATTTATGTACTACTTGCATTATTAAAGAATTCAACGTAAGATATGTTATAGAGAACAGAAAATTACCGTCAGATCTAACCTGCCTTCTATACCACAACGGTGAAGGGTGATAGATTTGATAAGGAAAGCGAAAGCGAGAGGTAACATCTACAATTGTGAGGAACAAGCGGGAGGGCCAAAGTAAAAACCATAATCAATCAATCAATGTACTATTGCGGGGCTAGAGTTTGAAACCCAACACAAATGCACCTCAAAGGGTACATTTAATGTTAAATTTATGGGAGGTAATAGGGTCAGACCATGTATATGGGGATACAGGCATCCTTCTGGAAAATCATCTTTACTTGAGAAATATTTTAACAGATAGAATGATATGACTCCTGGATCTGTGAACAAAGCTTTCATTAGTTTTCCAGTTAGTTACCCCGTTGAGGCAATTAGTGCCCCTGAGGGGCTTGTTGCTAGAGTATCCTGTTAGGCAATAAGTCGATTTTAACCTTAGATATAAGCTATGGCAATGATCGCTTGGGTGTGTCACATTTGAGGATTTAAATCCGTTTGCGAGGGTCCTATAGGAATGAGGTCCAATATCAATAGGAGGTTGCATTGTAGGTCATATTCGAACATGAGAAATCTGATTTTGACTGTTTCAGCACTGGCAATTTCACTCATGTTGCAGTCATGCAATTTTTGTGTATCCTGGCAAAAATTGTCACAATTCTCCTTCAGTGCTGCCCTATGTTAATCAACTTCATTTCAGCATCCCCCGGTGTGAACTTCTGTGCATGACTTGCATTGCGAACTCTGTCACCCTACATTAGTTGGATTTGGTACTTAAATAAGGTATCCTACACTGCTGGGTGCAAAATGTGTGTATCAGCATAGTTTTATGCTGACCCTCTGTTTTTGTAGTTGTCACTTGTGTATTTGGCTTAGAAACCTCATTTTTCATACAGCACCTTGAATATCTAAAATAACTGAAATACTATAAACCATGGATCAAAACGCCATTTAAGCCTTTAATCAGGTGAAAGTCGAGCATAACAGAGTATTAAATAGGCATGGCCATGTGGAACGTGGAATACACATTCTAAATTCCTAATTATGACCAATATGTACTAATTCAACTTAGGAGGGAGCTCTGTACATTTTAAGGAAAGGGGATGAAAATGGAAATGGTAATGCAAGTGAATGGGAATAGGAATGAGCTTCGCATTGATGTTGTTTGGTTAAATCAGTATAATAAATGAAAAATTCTTTTATATAGTAGTTTTTAATACAATTAAGAGTCCAACTTGGAAATACTAAATATGTTCCATTCAACTTGAAAATAGAAAATATTTTCCATTCAACATCGAGAGATCGAACGACAAAGAAGAGGTCTGAGCAGGAATAAAATTTCCATTCCCCCATTTTGGTCAGCTATGGATCAATCTAAGGTGAATGGTCATTCTGATGGAAGTAAGCACTTAATGTCAAAATTTAAATATTATCAAGATTTATTTTTTCAACATACTTGTTTAGGCTAGTGCACTGCCAATGTGTTGTCTGGGTCGTTGACCATGCTTTAGGATCACATATCTATTCTATTAACGGATCTATGGCATATGGTGTTGTATGTTGCTCAAGGGAAAAATATTTGTTTGGTCCCTAAGCCATTCTGCCAATAATACTTCTGTTTGGTCATCATATACCATGTTGCGGTCACAGATAATGTTACCCCGATACCATTCCTCTAATAAGCAATCAATATAAGCTCTTTTCAATATTAGCAACTAATCTCACTTCTAGTTGTTGGATAAGAGTACTTGAAGGTAATGCAAGAACTCTAGTTTTTTTACTGCTTTATGTTTTTTGTGCAGGTTATTTTCGACCACCTATGGAGAGACCCCCGACAAATAATGTTGGTTTTCAACCCACGGGCCAGAATATAGTTCCAGCTGGAGCTCCAATTCCAGGTTACTTGAGCTGTGCTTTTTCTTGTTCATCTTGCCTCTTGACCTCTTAAACCATGGTTTTTTAGCCTAGTTTTAAGTTTTATTTCGTTGTATTCAGGCCATAGTGGTTCGCTGATGATGCCATGTAGGCCAGACATTAATTCATGGAGACCAGCTTAAGAAAGCTGCAGCTAGGACATTGATACCTGTAAGCTTCTCTCCTCTTGTAAAAGAACTTATAACAGCTTACTCAGGCTCTTTTTCGCTGATATTAGTTCAGTTACCGTTTCTTTTTGTTACAAGGGGCAAAATAGTCCTAATAAGGGTATGATGTGATCATGAATATTCGTTTTGCAGTTACTCATGTTTTATTTTAGGTGTCACTATTACTAGCTATTTGCATTAATTTTTATTTTCCTTGAAGTTCCCAATTCAATCAGAATTTATTGAAGTACATAATATTCACCATATACTTGAATACTCATGCACACTCCTCACTGATGGTGAGGTTTGAACCCTTCACCTTATGGTCACCTGGGTATTGCTTGGCCAATGGCCCTTTGGTCAATTTTATCAATTCTGTTCAGCAATGAGTTCAAAAGTTACTTGATAATAGCTTTTCATTATGTGTCCAGTTATAGGTGGTGACTTGGGTTGAAATATGTCATAAAGCTTGGAAGATTCGGTGCCTTTTTGTTTGCATATCTACTACCAGTTGATGAAGTTGTGAAGGCCCTTTGCAGGATTGTATATTGTAGTTTTGTCTTGGCAAATGCTTCCCAGACACATTTACCGAGTGTAAGCCCGCATCACTCATTTCATATCTCTTCATTCAACTAATGTAAACTAGATATACTATATAAATCATTTATCTTTAGAACAGAATGAGTTACTAGTCCTAGGCCAGTTTACAACCTGGTTGAAATAGAAATGGAAAACACCTTCTATGGTGGGTTTTAAATCCTTTTATATAGCCCCATATGAATTTGAAGTTTTTTAGTGTTTGAGTATTACCATTTTGTTTCTCCTTCACTTAACTTTTCACTATGCTCCACTTAGTAATGTTTATACATGGGACAAACCTGTCTGTCATTTCACCCATTGTTTTGGTATTTCTATGTTCAAGTTCCGGGGGCTCCCATTATCTTCATGTTTTTTCTTGGCTAACCGTATAAAGTTGTGTGTTTACTTGATAGTCATGGTCTCAGATTCTTCTAAACTTTTGGGTAGGAGAAGGATCGTGTGAGAAGTTGAGTTAATGGTGAGAAGCGTTAGAAGTGGATCTAAACCCTTGATCTCTTTAATCTCTTGCCCTCCCATGAACTGTGCTTTAGAAAGGAATTGGTCCGGTGCACCTCGGTGCGTCTTTTCTCGGTGCATCTCATCCTAACGTGCATTCGTTTCTTATCCAACGGTTGATAACCACTTTCTCACGATTCTCACAGAAACATCAACTTCTCACCGGAACCCAACCCTTTTTGGGTATTGAATGTTGTTGAGTAACCTTATCCTGTATAAGTTCAAGTTTTTGATGGATCTCTTGTGCACAGCAGTGCAAGAGACATTCTCCAGATTGCTTTTATGTTTCAGTTGCTTTTTTGATTTTTGCACACTAATGTCAATGTGTGTGCATACATGTACATGCAAAACACGTATAATTATAACTGTGTATATATAGATGCATACATATTCTACATATGTATATATCTACATGTTTATACGTGTATAGTTATATATGTAAGTGCAGATATGTATACACTAATACACACATAGGTTTGTGTATTAAGTATGCATGTATACATATACTTCTCCTGATGGAATCGAGCAAACCACTGAATGTGGCTCCAAACCCATCCTTGGTCTTTGTTATTTTAACCTCATATTTTACTTGGTCAATTGTACTTGTTTGATTCTTTGTTTCCTCCTTTGTCATCTATTTCTGGCATTTTCATTCAGGAAACCCTGCAAAAAGTCAAGGTTTACGGCGTTATGCATATTAAATTGACGTCTTTGTTATGTGGTAGGAGCCTCCAAATATTGCCTCTTTGTTGAGATTCTAATGCATGCCTGCTGTTTAGCAGGTGGTTGTTTCTTGAGTTATACATACCACCATACCCATAATAATATACAAGTCTTCTTTTCCTTACGAATTCCGCCTTAAAGTTTGCACCCTGTTGAAGTCGAGATTGAAAACTCTAGGCGATAAACTTCAACTGGGATCGTGTTTTTTCCTTTTCGCCTTTGTAAAACATTCAAATTAGCACACACCCTCTTAAGTGACAAGTCTCAAACCCGTAACCAGGTGGGGGATGTGGTCGGTCTATAGCAACATAAGTAACCAATGGAGATGGTTTAGCTTTGACACTAAGATGAAGTCGATCGTATTGAAATGCAAAAATATTCAAAGCCTTTGAAGAAGTCTAGGTACAAGTTGAACTTAAATGAGCTGATTTGCTTACGGTCGTGTAATATTGTCCAAATTATGTTGTTTTAGCTTTTTTCCTTTTTCCGTATGATTGATTATTTTGGGCAATGCAAAGCAATAAACCTTGGATACTTGATCTGAATTTGTCGTCTCTCCCAAGATCGAAGATCATCGTCACTGATGCAAGAGGCGTTTAGAGATAAAGTTTTAGCCATGAGAAGTTGCATGCATCTGTAGAGAATATGCACGCCCTTGAAAAAACAAGTAAGAATCTCGCTATCCAAACATTCATTTTTAATACGTTTGTATTTAGCAAATGGAATGTCTTTGATTGTTTGTTCATTAAAATCTACTCCTAAATCTACTCCACTGTGATGGATGGGACTCGAACCCACAACCACAAGGGAATGGGACACCTTAACACCACTCTAAATGCCGTTGGGCTACAAGCCCGTTGGCATCTAGGACTATTTGTATTCTATAAGATTTGTTCACTAAAATCAGAACAATTTGTGTCTCTATATCTGGTAAAGAAAATACACTGGAATTGGTAAAATGTGTGGTTATGATTGTTCCATAATTTATCAAACATGAGCGACAATCATTGTTACTTTGTCCCAAGCATCATTAGGACCATCTCCAAAGGATTTATTCTTTTTTCTTTTCTTTTCTTTTTTTTAATATAATATAATCAAATGANTCTAAAATACATATATATATATATAGAGAGAGAGAGAGAGAGAGATGTGAACTTATGTTTCATTATGAACGTGAAGACCAATAAAATCACGCCACGTGGCATATTTAGTTTGAATATTCATGTATTATTCAAACTATATAAGTTGAATGCAGCGTTATTCAGTTTGAATAATACAGGAGTATTCAAACTGAATGTGCCATATGGCGTGATTTTATTGGTCCTCACGTTCACAATGGAAAATGAATTTACATTTGAACCTTCCTCTCTCTATATATATGTAGGGTCGAGTTTTGATGAGAAGTTGAGGTAACGTAAGAAACTTGAGAAGTGGATCTAAACTTTTAATTACTTCGTCTTATGGCTGCCCATGAATCGTGCTTGATATAGATATTGATTTGTTGTATCTCGGTGCATCTCTTCCTAATATGAATTCAATCATTTCTCACACTGCTTACGTTAACTCTACTATTATTGTAGTATAATGATTATGAACATTGTGAACGTACTATAAATTTATTAGATTTGGTATCTCGGTGAAGGTATTTCGAACTCAAGCTAAATCTTAATATACTACTAGTGAACATATTTTTCTTAACTATCTCTTTAAGTAGTAACATTAATTATCTAATGGATTATAGGATGGGTTTTTGTATGTTTCGGAGATCTCAAATGATTAAGCGTCTATATTATTCACCTAGAATAATGCATAAATTCAGTCTGAATATGTTATGTGGCGAGCTCTTAGTTGTTCTCACGTTAGCAATGACAAACGAGTTTCCCTTTGAACTTCCTCTCTCTCTCTCTCTAGATAGAGAGAGATGAGGGTTCATGTACAAACCACCTTTAGAATACAGATCATGCAACCCACTTAATCACCTTAGATTAACAAAACCAATGGTTAAGACAAACCTAAGTTATATTTGATGTATGAATTTTTTAATAACAAATATAGTTAGGTTAATCTTGGCCATTGATTTTCTTAATCTAAAGTGATTAAGTAGGTTGCATGGTTTGTATTTTAAGGATGGTTTATAAATGACACCACCAAATTCTTAAAAGTGATTGGGAACCGGACAACAGTCCATTGTGCAACACGTGGTATATTACTTAGGATATGAAGGTGTTATTCGTCACGGATGTGCATTTATGATTAATAACAGATTCATATTCAACATGATCAAGTGATTTATGATTAATAACACTTTCACAATCATTACAATGTAACTTATAATGAATATTACCCAAAGAGAGAGATATGTTGCATGCTATGAACGGTTTCTGGGTTTCTAATATAGAATTTATATGTGTGTTTGTTTTTGCATCAAAATTTGACGAGAATGGTAGGAATATCATTGAAGAATGTTAAGAAACGTTGGCACCGAAATGTTGAAAATAAACTAGCATAAAATAAATTAACATATGTTCACGTATTTACTTTTTTAAACAACTTAGAAACATAACAAATGAAGTTTGCTATGCATCTGTCTAGCAGTTAGCCATTGTTGGGATTAGTCTAAGTTACCGTCTAGAATGCCCTAATAAAAAAAATTTATTATGCATCAAAATTTGTAATTATATCGTAATGTTAACAACTATAGATTAAAATAGTCTACATTTAAGTAACTAATATCACACAAAATATTAAACATGAATGACCATGTTGATATATATTCTTTGAACAAGATTGGTATGAAAGCGTTGTCAAGGAAGAATTTACATGTAGCGGGAACTACCTAAGTTTTTCATTTTTAATAAAAGCTATGTAGAATTTTTCTTGGGACCTACCTTAAAAAGTTTAAAGAAACTACCTTAAAATTTTGTTTAGCAGCTTAAGGGAAACAAAAACCATGCCCTGGCATGTTGGATAACCCCATGTTTTGTACAGATTATTTAAGGCCAGCAATTTTAAGTCTGGCCCAAATACCAAACAAAAAAACCACATCAATATTTCAAGATATAAGACCTTGTGGAGTACAACTGTAAGAACTTTAATATTACTATTGGATATATGTTTGATTTTTAACTTTAATGACCCGATCCGAGAAAAGTATATTTGACACTTTTATTTATTTTGGCTTATGAGTATAAAATTTGGTGTTGTGTCGGAGATCTTTTAATAATATTATTTTGAAATTTTGGTGACTTATTTATAAATATTTTTTATTTTGTGAACTGTTTTAAAAAAGAAATAAACGCGTAGCACTTTGACATTCTTTTAGAAAGACTTTTGCTCACTTGTGTTTACACTATATTATTTAGAGCATCTTTAAAAAGATAATGTTACATTTTTTTAATAATAGAGAATGAAATTGTAAAAGATTTAGAAGAAATTTATATTCATTTTTAATAACTACTTTATTTTATCAATTTAATATTAATATATGTTAATAAATAGTACTTGTCTCTCTTATATGTTTAGTTTTAGGGTTTACTTCTTCAAAATGTATTAAACTATCCCCAATATACTATTGTGTGTATCCAC
>LUCG01062647.1:0-14700 GCA_001633085.1 Carthamus tinctorius | reverse complement strand
TTAGTTATCTAATAGCTGTTAAAACTAATAATCTATAAATAATTTAATAAAACTAATTTATAGATATTCTATAAAAGTAGTTAGGTTAAAAAGATGGAAATTTTAAAATTTAAAAATATCAACAATTGAGTTCTAAATAAAATATTCAATATTAGGCTAATTAAAAAAATATTAGACTTATTAAATTAAAAAACATTCAATATTAAACTCATTTTGAAGGTAATGTCGAAACGATTATAATGTTTTAAATTATTAAAAAAAACAAAAAATTTAATATACTTTAATTTAATATATATTATTTACCTTAATATGAAAAGGATGTAAAGTGAAAAATGAAAAACTAAGGGGTAAAAAGTAATTTAATCAAATAATATTAAGAATAAAAAATAGGATTGCAATAAAATCTAAACAAATTAATTTTTGTATATTTTTAATATTTAATAATAAAATTAAATTAAAAATGAAAAACTAAGGGGTAAAAAGTAATTTAATCAAATAATATTAAGAATACAAAATAAGATTGCAATAAAATCTAAACAAATTAATAAAATTAAATTAAAAAATATTCAATATTAGACTCATTTTGAAGGTAATGTCGAGACAATTATAATGCTATAATTTATTGAAAAAAAACAAAAATTTTAATACATTTTAATTCATATATATATTATTAAGCTTACTATGAGAAAGATGTAAAGTGAAAAAATGAAAAACTGAAGGATAAAAAGTAATTTAATCAAATAATATTAAGGATAAAAAATGTAAATTATAAAGATATGTATACCTATTAACACGGTTTTAAAATAAAGGAAAAAATATAAATACATTATGACATCATCATTTGATAGATTTTATTTAATTGGCCAATCAAAAGGCTCAATTTCATTTTGATGATGTCAGCCAAAACCTTCTTTTAATATATAGTATAGGGGTGTTGTTAGTGACACCCCCTATACCTATAATGGAAGTCAAAAGCTACATAGAAGTTTGAAAATGGTTGATTCTTACCAATACAGTTAACTCATTTATGACAAAAAGTTACCTAGAATTTTGAAACTATGTCATTTCATAAGCTAGAGGGGGTGCAATGATCCTTACCCATATAGTATAGATATATATATCTTTTAGGGTGATGATAAATAGAACCCCCTATACTTCTCTGACAAAAACATGGACCCTCTTTATCTCACATTGATCGAATTTCAAAAAGAAAATTACATTTAGCCTCCCTTAATAGTTGACTTAATACACTTTATACCATTTTAGTTATTTATTTTACATTTTGTATTTTAATAATATTAACGCATATAAATCGTAAATTAACTAAAATACGTTTTAATTTTAACAAGTTACACCATTATCATTGTCTCGTCGATACCTTCGAAATGAGCCCCAATATTGAATATTTTTGGATTTTATTATCTTACTGTACATAAAGAAATTGTTTAATATGATTAAATTAAATTATATAATTATTTTTTACGAAATTGTTTCATATTTTAATATTTTTTTCAGATAACAAAATATTTGTATGTATTTTTTTATTAATTTAAATAACGAAATTGACTGTTTGAACAATTTTGTATTCTAGTAGTGGTTTGCAAATGAATTCTCGTATAGGGTTAGGTTCACGTGAGACCAAGTTGTTTCCGTGAGACCGTTGAGAACAACACTTTTTACATAATAAATTCATAGCAAACACTGTGAAGGTAAAAAAATCGAACATTCAAATTAAAAACACTGTAAATATTACGTTCACGGTGTTTTTTGATGTGAAAGTTTGATTTTTTTACCTTCACAACATTTTAGCTATGAAGGTTCAGATTATATATTTTTTACCTTTACAACGGTTTCGCTATGAATGCTTTTTACCACTACGTCACAGGCCTTGTGGTTCATATCTAGTGCGGCCTATATGTTTTTTTCGCTGTGAATGTTAACCAATACGTTATAGCGGCCTATATGTAGTTAAATCAAAAAATATTCAGTATCGAGATCATTTCGAATGTATTGACAAGAAGATTATAATTAGGGATGCAAACGGGGGCGGGTAGTAGCGGGGACTATAATACTCGTCCCCGACCTCCTATGGATACACCCATCCCCATCCACGCCCCGTCAAATCCCCATCGTAGTCGGGTAAGAAAATCCTCATCCGGGTCGGGGAACCCAATGGATACCCATTTAGTATAAATTTTTTTTATTAATAAATTTGAAAACATGGGATCATTAACAAGAATCAAAATAATAAAAGTTCCATTATTCATTTTGCAAACACCATAAAATAGAAAAAAAAATGATTACGACATTAAGTTTGATAAAAACTAAAGCAAAAACCATCAACTATACATATATAGGGTCAAATGAACTTCCCAATTGGAGTGAATGCTATAACCTATGTCATATCTATTATATATATATATATATATATATATATACTAGTATTGTACCCGCGCAATGCGGCGGGAGCCGAAAATGTAAACGATTATGAAGCTTTCGTGGTTTTGTTAGAGAATATTTTATCGATGATATGATTTACTCATAGTGATCGTTTGTCGATGATATGATTTACTTATAGTGATCATTTACTAAACGCTTACCGGGTCATTTACTTTAACGAATGAACTTGGCAAAGGTCGTGAACCTAAGAGGAATGATATGGATGAAAAGTCTTACATGATAATTCAAGGTGGCAACTCTTACCCAATAAGCACGCACTTGGTAAATTTTTGCATACGGTAGTGTTTTGATGTACCACAATCTTATCCGATAATATAAGTTAGTGTTGACTTTCACCGATAAGCACTTACTAAGGGGCAATTTGGCAGTTGCTGAATCGTTTGGTGCTAGATGATTAAGAGGTCCGAATGATTAAGACGCTCTTATGATATATTGCAAAATGAAACTTGGGTGTTTGGTAATTGTTGAGAATGAAATCAGGAATCTGATTGGTTAAGAGAGACCCGAGATACAAAACCATTAAGAGGGTTTTGAAACCATTAAGAGACACTCATTTTTTTGTCAAACAAGATTCAGCTCTTAGCAGTTCAAAGGCTGCCTCTTAATGGAACTGTTAAAAGTGTCTTGATAAACAACTCATTAGTCTTTGGTTATAATATTAAAGTTTACATAGTACCAATGCACAAGCTTACACCATGTAAGACAATGCAATAAAAGTTGAATTCTACTTTAATTGAAGTAGGTATTATATAGAAGCTCTATAAAGATACATTCAAAATTTCCAATCACCCTTTTCCAACTATAAACAATCCTACAATTAACCAATTTCCCTTGTAGCCTCTTACCATTTTCCTTTGCTACAATTACTCCAAAATAAAATAAGAAAAGAAATAAAGGTCTACAAGGCAGAAAACTCCATCCATCATAATAACCTCGAGTCCACAACATCCGATAACTAAAACACTGGCATAGAATTCCATCCATCATAATCAGAAGCTAAAATAAGGACCAACAACAACATTTGAAGCAAAATCTAATTACCAGTCAGTCATCCACGCTATAAAATCCAAAACCATAAGCTACATAACAAAAACCCAGACATTGCTCCACAAAATATCAGAACCAATCCTTCATACGTTCCAATGCAATTGTTCCGGTAGCTAGCTAATAGTCCTAACCAAAGCTTGTGCATAAAAAGGATTATACAGTTTGTTATATAAACACAAGAGTCCACGAGCGAAAATAGCATAACATATAATTATAGTTATCAAATGTGATGTAAAATTAATAATTGATCTAAAAGCTAAAGCACACACAAAAAGGATAAAAAAGTGCATTTGTCCATGTACCGGTGATAGAAGTCAAGTTTCAGTGAGATAACTTACTCAATGCTAGAATTCAAAAAATATATTGCAAAATTATGCTTTCATCAATCTCACTGAAAAATATACTTTTGTAGTTGTGTATTTGTTTCATCACCACAACAACTAACAGTTCTATCCAATATCAGATCAAATACTACTACTTTGACAACGTAGTTGTTTTACACAAACTGTACAAAGGTAACAGAAATGAAATATAAGCTACTTTGACCAACTTTCCATGCTACTATTGCAGACACATTTTAGTGAACAATTTTTGAAGAAGTAACATTGGTAAAAAAACTTCTTTGTGGCCAATGACATGGAAAAGGCAAAGCATCAAATTCCATTATCACCATCATGGCACCATCCATCTATAGATTGAGGTTATTGTTCCAAAACAAATATGGGTCAATCTTTTGTTTATGTTTTAGATTGTATAAATTTAACTTAAATCCAAACTTCCTACACCACTACTGGTAGATGTACTATATATTGCTTGTTAAATGTTAACAATTTATTATTATACCATCATAGTTACAGGTTTGGAAACAAAAATAGCAAGGTTAAGTAGTTTTACCACTTTGCTTTCAATATTTGGAGGCAACGAGGAAGTTCCATAATTAGTTGACAATGATTTGTTGATAAATCATGAAACCATAATGAACAAATTATAGATGAACCCCTTCATGGTCATCAATCAATTTTAGAGATCATCAATGAGTCTTAAAAACTATATGGGACCAACCAACCCCCTTTTCCTTTTTATTGGACCTCCTTGCATAAACCTTCAATATTTTGGGCTTAGGTAAACTCTCCAATTTAGGAGGATTCGTAACACTTGCATTGTCTCTTACTAATGCTGCTCTTGTTGAAGTTGATTCACGAGTGAGCAAAATCCAGCCCTCTAGCGCTGTGTTCTCGAGTTTTGTAAGGGAAAGAAAGGAATGGAAAGTTAAAGAAAAAATAATTTTATTTGTGTTCTTGAGATTGAAAGGAAAGAAGGGAAAAGAAAGGGAAACAAAATAAATTTTCATGTTTTTGAGTAGGAGAGAAAGAAAAGAAAAATACCCTTATTTATTTTGCAAGAGAATGTAATTGATGGGTATATGTGTAAATTTATAAATATTTTTAATTTTTCTAATTTATGTCACTTCCTTTCTTTCCTTTTCCTCTCACATTTGGATGGAAAGTTTTAGAAGGAAAATCAACTTTATTATCTCTCCCTTTCCTTTCCATTCCCTTCAAAAAAACTCCTAGAACACAACATTCTTTTCTATCCCATTCCCTCCTTTTCCTCCATAAAAAAAACTCGAGAACACATGTGTGCAAAACAAGCCACAAAGGGACACAAAATGTTGACTACAGCCACAAGGGACTGCTACTAAACACCCCCATCTTTACCCTTTGGAGTCCCCACCAACTAACATAAAGCAATAGAAGATCAATATCAAGACATCATGAAAAAACTACAATTTTTTGCCAAGAGCTCAAGTCAGAAACATCATATATTATTTCACATGGTAAAAACTAATAATTAGAAACAACACATAATATTCTATCCCATGATAATTACAATAATTCTTACAAAAGTTTCAAATCTCCAACTTCGAATTACGTGCTCATTATTGGTTCTAATGTCTCATACTCCACCATCAAGAAATCAACTATAAAGTGATCATGGTCAAGATTTTATCATACTTGCAGAAAAAATATATTTTGCATAATATATCCTGGTCCCCTTATAATATCCTAATGTGAGGTATGTAAGTACTCATTGAAACTTGATTGAATTATATAGGGTGTCCCAGGTAATCACTTTACATGATGCTAATTTCCCTTTAAAATATCACACCTCACTCAAAGAGCAAACTAAAATAGAACTGAAACACAAATATAGAAAATAATCCAAGAGAGAGATGTATTGGCAAGTTACCAATGTTCTTCGAACCTCCAATATAAGTATGTGCTAAAACCTTGTCCACTTGATTAATGGTCTATTGACAAATCCCTTAATGAATATAGGTAAATGTATGATTAAAGTTGTGCCTAAACGAATATTATAGGCCACTGTTTAACAACACACAAAAATTGCAAGACTGCTTATTCAACCTCATAACACCATATCATGAGTATTAACATATCACAAATATGATAATGGATTGCTTAAAAGTAGCACATGAGCTTTAAATAGTTATATTAATATTCAATGAGCAAGGTCTCATTTTGATATTTCAAAAGATACGATAGAAAACAAAAAAGTACTTAAAGATGACTAAGATGTTTAACACAATCCCAAGATCCTATAAGTCAAGTAGTCGAAGGTGATTATATTTCAATAAGTATCTAATGACAGGAGCAAAAAACATGTTGGCTTCCTTTTATCTTCTTCACCAGATGAACATTGATACAGTCTACCGTGTAAACATGTTTGGACTGTTTAAAATTTCTGGATAATAATGGATCTGTTGAGCAATGTTCAAGTTTGAGACTCCAAAAAACATTTTATGTAGCTTTTTCTGCAAAATATTGGTCCCCTTCTCTGAAGCAGAAAAGAAACGAAAACATCATTACATGTTTACATGTTTACCTGATACCAGTGGTGGTCAACAGAGACATGCAAATAGGGGTAAAGCAAAGAAGATATATACAATTCTTTAAAAAACCTAAATTACCAAATCAACAAAAACTGAAGCTTAAAAACCAAAAAAAAAAAATAAAAAGAAATCAAAAGCCCTACCATCAATTGAAAGATCATGTCATAAAGGCACAAGAAAATTACAAAAACCCATTCAAATGCCAAAGAAAGATACTAATGGCTTCTGAAATTGAGCTCAAAAGGCCAAGGCTAAGAAATAGAACTCCAAACTTGAAACAGGGGAAAACATCCAGAGCAAACAAAATCATCAAAAATATCCTTGTAACCCCCAACCAGATTTTGAATGTAGTATAAAACCATCTAAAATTGAACCAGTGTGACAAATATTGAGAGGGCCCGCAACAACCAAATAGTGTAACTTTGGAGCCAAAATTGGGTTAAAATCCATTTCCAAAACTGAATGAGAACAATACATAATCAGCACCATATAAAAAAGCCAAAAATGGGTATGTAGCAGCAGTGGTTCTTAGTGATGATTGATCCTTAGTATTCTTGAAGATGCGTTTAGGATCAGTGGTTCCAAAACCAACAAAAAATTTCAGATTTGATCGATATATCGATCGTATCATTGATGTATTGGATATTCAACTAAGGATTGGGATATTCAACTAAGGATCAGAACCATAAAATAAGTTAGATAAACCTTTTTAAATAAACAATGAAGTTGAATTTTCAAACACAATGATTATACCTAGGTTTTGAAGACCAAAATTAAACCTATCTGCTCATATGCAAACACATAGATTAAACCTACCTTTTGAAGATCCAAGTTTTGATGTATACAACCTGAAAACTGATTCATAGTCGCTCCAAGCCTCTAGAAGAAGGAGATGAACGGTAGGGGGCTTTCCAACATGAAATCCAACTTTTTCAGTAAAATAAATGAATATCAATGCAATCGAAAACTGGTTAAGATAAAGAAGCAATGGAAGATGAACTTGGTAGTTAAAGATGAAATGAAGATGAGACCTATTAATCAAAAACAACAAAAAAATAATTGAACCTAATGGTAAGAATAATCAAATCCGTTAGTCAAAAACAAGAAGCAAATCAAACCTGATTGATGGTGAGAGCAATCGAACCTGATTGCGATGAACGGCAAGAAGCACCCAGAAAAACCCTAGAGGATCGATTGATGGATGGATAGAGATTAACAAATTACATACATATATTTGAATCTCTAGGCATGGAGTTTGAACCGTCATTTTGGAATCGGCTTTCTACTTGGTCGTTTTGGGAAGATGAGAGGAGTGCAGCAGATGAGGAGCGTATGTATTGGGAAGATAAACAGCCAGAGCGTGCATTTGAGTTGTACTTCATGCTTAAATTGTTGCTTTTAAGAGTTTAAGACTTTGTATGCTTAGAGATGTTGTACCTTATGATTAAAAGGGTTGTATTTAAGAGTTTTTTGAAATCTGCTTTATATAATAGTAAAGATAAAGATATATCGGGTCTTAAACGGGGAGGATACCATTATACCGTCCCCGCTTCTGGTAACAAAATCAAGCTCCATCCCCGACCAATTACCCGCCTAAAGCGGGGATTTCCAGCTCCGTTCGGGTTGGGTCTTCGCGGGTAACGGGGATTCCCCGACCCGTTTGCATCCCTAATTATAATGGTGTAATTTTTCAAAATTAAAACCTTTCATCAAAATAAGAAAAAATAATAGAACGATTTCGTCAGAAAAAATACATGAAAACATTTCATTTTTACGTGAAAAACACCAAAGTATTAAACAGTTTCGTTAATAGATAATGAAATCCAAAAATATTTTACGTAAAAACATAAAAATATGAACATATTTTGTAAAAAAAAGAATTATATAATATAATTTCATGTTAAACAGTTTCATGATTTATAATAAGATAATGAAATCCAAAAATATTCAATGTTAAAACATAATAACTTAATAACTTTAAGGGGGTAAAGCGTAAATTAAGTATTGAAATTTTAATGTTAGTAAAAGGGGTCTAATTTTTGGCAGGTTTTTGGAAGCGGCGTCCAAATATAATTCCCCATCTTTTAACCAATGCGACCGTTCCTTTCAAATCGCTACCCGCCAAAAACCCATCGGCACGCCAAAAAGATGCATAGCCACAACCTCTCAATCTCCAACACTATTATCATCTCTCTGAAAACATGTCTCCGGTGGTATCCCTCGCCGGCGGAGGACCATTTCCGATCTTACTTTCTTCTACACCAACAACAACAACCTCCTTTTCCTTTTCCCCACGCTTTTCGACTCCATCTGCTTCTCTAGATTCATCAAAACCTAAGTCTAAGTCAAACCTATCTTCCTCAAAATCACCTCAATGCTCCGTTGATTCATCCTCCAAATCGGCTGATAACAGCTTCAATTACGCGCTTGCAAACCCTAACGGAAGCGATCCTGCTTTGCAGTTTGCTAGCTCTACTGAATCTGACATCGAAAGGGTATGTTTCTGGTTCTGCGACCTTATTTTGGTTTTTTATCGCAGGATTCAGTGATTTTGGGGAAATATGAGGATTTTTGTTTAGCAAACCTTTTTTAGGGAAAAATACAAAAGAAAGAAAATAAGAAAAATTGCATAAAATAGGAGTTCACAAAATATCCACTTGAGAGTCCTGAAGATTGTTAGAGGTCTGAATTTTCAATAAATGAAGTATGAAAACTTGGGGAAGGTAAAAAGAAGGTGTGTGGAGTGGAGGTCCTTGAATGAAGGATGCTTCAGGTCAAATGAATTTTTGTGTTGCAATTTGATTTCTGAAGTTTCACTTCAGGTTTGTCTATAATATTTTGAGGCTTTTCTACTAATTAATGTCTTTTGGTAAACCATATGCTACCGCCAAGTAGAGGGTGAATATTCTCTACATTTCAGAAAATGGCTGCAGTTAGATTTTTGACAACAGACCTATCACTTTGCAAATGTAAATTTAGTATTGATCTCTTTGCAGATTTAACATCACTAGTACTGTGTCCGTAATACTTTTTATGAAGTTGGATGTGGTTCGAAAGCATATCTAGAAATGTTCAGAATCTGAACATTCTGAACCAAGTTCAAAAGTAACAAGCCTTAAAATCAAATTCCAACTGAAAAAACATCCCAAGCCAAAATCTATTTGAAAAAACATCCAAATCCAAAATGACAATTTAATTTAATTTATTGGATTAGATGAAGCAAGTCAAGATTGAATTTTTGCCTTCCTAAACCACAACAAGTTTCTGTGGGATCCAGTCGGCAGAATCTTGAAAGTAAGGGCACGTGAAAACTGAAGTTCCTCCAATAAGTCCAGAAGTTCCTCCAGGGTTTTCCCCCTTAAATATGAAAATTGAAGGAAATCGGCACTTTTAGAAACCGCCTTTATTATATTAACAGAAACATGAGACAGGTGAAATTTCAATAAGTTACCGGGTTTCTAGTTACCCAGAAATGGCATTGCTGTGGTGATTTCTCAATGACTAATAAAAAGCTATCTTTTGAAGGATGTGTGAAATCTAATATTTTTTAGCGTGCATATACATAGAAATGCCAACCTTGATTCGGTTTACTCCTATTAGCAATTAAAAAGATTTCATGCTCATGGTATTTTGAACTTAAGAGAAAATAATCTATACATGCTGGCCAATAGAAAGGATAAAGTACTACTTTGGCCATCTTCAAGCCTTCACCATAACCCACTGAATCAGTTTGGCTCTTGCAGAGCTAGGAAGATGTGTTTCTAACTAAGAAAGCAGAAATATGAGCATAAAACTATATCATTTTTAACGTGTATAATATATGGAGCATATACTCACACATCCTTCTCAGCTTTAATGAGGTTTGAACCCTTGACCTCATGGAGGCTGGGCTCTACCGAAAACCCATATACTGCTAATCAATGGGATTTTGGTGAAAGTTACATGGTATAATGGAAAATTAAATAATGAATCATTTTTATGATAACTACTTGCACAATGAATCCAAATAAGCACTCTCTCGTTTTTCTTTTCTTCAAATTTAAAGTCAACATTGATTTCTTGAATTCTTTGTTTTGTTCACCTTCTTGTTTATTTCTTTTCATCTTGTGATTCTTAAGCATTTATATCTTTTACAAACTTCTGGTTCTTCTAACCAGCAGATATGGATTAGCTAGAGCTCTACTTTTATTAGTTTTGGGAGAAGTTATATCTTAGAGCCTTCAAGTAAAAACAATTATGCATATGTTATATCAAGTATCAATGTCATGTTTTCTTTTTTATATATTGAACTTAGTGGAGTATATACGATCATGCATGTTTTATATCAAGTATCAAAGTCATGTTTTTATTTTTATTTTTATTTATTAATCTATAACTTTTGCCAGCTTTATTTCTTCCACGCTATCAGCACCAATCAACATTTTAATGAGCTTGTCCTTTTCTCAATATGTTAGGACATTTTTCTTAACTGTTGCCTTATTGCACATCTCCAAGACTTATGTTATACAGAGTTCTTATTGTTGTTCTTTGTGGAATTATCTATATCGACATGGTTTGCCTTGCAGTCTCTTAATATGGCTTTTTGTTTCCCTGTCTGCTACCAAGCAGGTGATATTCGACTTCCGGTTTTTGGCACTTCTGGCTGTTGCAGGCTCATTAGCTGGTTCCTTGTTATGCTTTCTAGATGTAATTTTTTTTAACTCGTTTCTTTAATTATGATCCACTTTACCAGAATCTCATTTTAGGCTGATAAAGTGATAATTGCATGATGTTAAAATTATTGTTGTTAGGAGTAGTAACTTAGAAATGGACCTAAAAGTCCTGTGAAAAACATTGAATTTTATTTTTCATTTAAGTCAACATATTATATATGTTATAACACTGAGACTTCAAAATTTATCGCTGATGATTGTGGCATTTCTTCTAACTACTATAAATTGTTGTTCATCCACAAATTTAACTTGTGACCATGCTGGTATCTATCTTGTATTGTTTTCTAAGCAGCAAATAGATTAATCAACTTTCAGATTTTTCTACTTGCATTTACATTTCGAGCATGATATGTGCCATTAATAGATAAGTTATGTTTGCCTTTTCTTCATTTATTTTGTTAAGTTAGGACGAATTACGTGAAGCTGACTTTGTTTAGATGATCTTCCTTAGGGTTGTGTTTATATTGTTGATGCATACAAAATCTACTGGACGGGCTGTTTGAAAGGACATCTTTCAGGGAAGATGGTGTTGCGTCTGGTGGAAGCAATAGGTGAGTTTCTCTAGACATTGGCTTTTTATTTTCCCATCAAATCAGAACATAAACAAGGACATGAGTTATTTTCCTCCTTGCGATAGACTGTATGCTCGTTTACAAATTTAAATTTCTGTAATGATTGATTGCTTTTATTCTGTTGGTTGAGCTGATTCACAAGGACATGTTAGTCTTTTTACCCACCTATCTCTTGTAAACAAGCAAGGTTAAACTTGTAATCAGTTTTGCAAAGACATTTCATAAGATAGATCAATGCAAATGAATAAGAACCTCCCCTTCTGCTACTGAATCTTACTAATCTCTTAATTAAACATCTATTTTTGGCCCACACCTGCCAACATGGTACCTCCCTTTTAGAAATTCCTCCTTGTATGCCTAGAATGGTATCGAGAAATATATTACTTTTCCTCTCAACAACTTCTTTTCAATCGTTTACTAGAAAATATCTAATGTACTTCCATCATGCGTCATGAACTTTTACACTAGAAGTTCTATATGAAAACAAGCACAAAGAACAACTTGAAAATGATCATACATTTGTTAATAAAAAATCAAAACTTAATAGACAGACAAGTAAGCCATATTACTTTACAATAAAATATGCTTTAGAATATTAAGGACAAGTAAGCCACTAGTTTACTAAAATGAATACATTGAAGTTCTCAGGGATTTGATAGCATTTGGAATTGAATTCCATTCCAATCCTATGTTTGGTTTGAAGGAATTCTTGGATCTGAGATTTGAGGATTTCATTGAAATCCCAATTCCCACCATGGGTTTAGAAATCCCACGAGAGTAGTTGGTATTTTGCGGGATTTCATAGGACTTGTTTGTAATAATGTTTTAAAATATGTTAAAACAATTGTTTTGTAATAACCAATTAACGAAAAGATAATTTAATTATTTTAATAAATTATTTTTAAAAGAATGGAATTCAATTTTATTCCAAATCCTACAAACACAAACATACCAAAGTCTGAGTGTTAGACTGTTAGTCCATCAATATCATGTCCCCAGTAAAGGTATTCCAAAAATTTGCTAATTATCTTTTATAATTTTAATGCAGATGTTTATCTTGCTGGGACGGTCATGCTAATATTTGCAATGGGTTTGTACGGATTATTCATCAGTAATTCACCTGAGAATATACCACCAGCAGAAGATCGTGCTCTCAAGAGTTCTTCCTTGTTTGGGATGTTTGTTTTGAGAGTAAGGCTCTGTGCTTACTTCTAATCAACTTCTGCTTATTTTGCTTTTATACTCCAGTTAATTTTGCAAAGATAATTAGAGTTGGAGGAACGAATATAAGACCTAGATCATGGTCATTGCCTTCGTAGATGCATTAATAACCATCACATGACTACCTAAACAATTACGAAAAGATTTGCTAGCTCTATGCTATAATCTTTCTACATACATATATATAGGGTTCGGTTTTGGTGAGACGTTGGTGTTTCCGTGCGAAACGTGAGAAGTAGTTATCAATCGTTGGATGAGAAATGGATGCACATTAGAATGAGATGCACCGAGATAAGATGCACCAGATCAATTCCCTTCTAAAGCGCAATTCATGGGAGGGCATGAGATTAAAGAGATCAAGGGTTCAGATCCACTTCTCACCGTTAACTCAACCTCTCACACGATCCTTCACCTATATATATGTGTGTGTGTGTGTATATGTATATATATATATGTTTGTGTGTTTGTGTTTTCCTTTAAGACGCAAGATTATTGCACACTAACATTTGGCGGGATCAAATAAGAAGGCTAAATATTGTGAGAACTTGAGAAGGTAAGAAAGTGAGGTTAAGCGAAGGTTCATACGTGAATCATTGAAAAAATCTGATAAAAATCGATTTGAACATGCATATGTGAACCGATATTACAGATTATTCATATGGGTTCATAAATGCATATTGAAATGGAATTTTTCAACGATTCATATACAAACCTTCTCTTAACATTCCTTTCTAATCTTCTCACTATATTTAGCCTTCGATTTGAACCTCCTATTATTATATATTGTGTATATATAGAATACATATTGTATTTGTGTATGTATAGTGTGCATGTTGAAAGACTTTTTATAGGATATGGAGTAACATTATGGATCAAATAATGACTAGAATCTTTCCACTAATCCTTTGAGGTCAGGAGCCTTCTTTAGTTATCCATGTTTTTTGTAAAATCACCCAATCATTTACAGGAAAAGGCATCTGAATAGCATATGTTTTCCTAGACTGCCTTAAAGTTATTAGCATGTGGATCTGGCTTTTTCTTTGATATTAGTTGCTACTTTAGAACATATGAAACAGTAGATGGGATCTGTAGCCAAACCATGGTCTTGTTAACCATCTCTTGGTATTGGCTAGAGTCTAGTTCAATTAAGGGAAATAGGCCAAGAATATGGATTCAATTATGCTTTTATAACTTTCAAGGCATGTTTGCATTAAATTGTGAAGACATATATGCACCAATATATATTATATATATAACCAAATGGGTGGTTGCGTACCGGCAAAAAGCCTGGGGGATGTGGTGGAATATCCCATCTACCTGGGTTCGAATCTAGACGTTAGCATCCTGTGGCCAGGCTTAGTCTCAGATAGCGGTTTCTTAATTACCAAATGGCCAAGGATGTAGTCTAGGCAAAGCCTAGATGAACCTTTTCCAGAAACCATATATTATATATGTGAATATACACATAGAGGAAGGTTCAAATGAGAACGCTAACTATCTAAGAAAACAAAAAAACAACAAATTATGTGCAAAATCACATGTGATTTTACATTAACGGCAAGAAATGAACGATGACGACTTTGGCTGCTACTTAAGTTGTGAGGCAAAGTCGCATGAAGCATACAAGATTTTGTACGTGAATCATGTATGATTTTGTATATTAACGTATGTCTTTTGTTTTCTTAAATAGTTATGTTTTCGTATGAACCCACCCATATATATATATATATAGAGAGAGAGAGAGAGAGAGAGAAAGGTTCAAATGAGAACTGCTAAA
>LUCG01062640.1:0-26323 GCA_001633085.1 Carthamus tinctorius | reverse complement strand
GGGGAAAACCCGAAAACCGAGAAAACGAAAACCGAAAAAAACGAAAACCGAAAACCGAACGGCTCGGTTTTCAGTTTGGTTTCGACCAAAAACCGAACCGTGCTCACCCCCATGTAAAATAAAATATTTTAAACAACACGGAAAGCAAAAAAGTCATGTAACCCAAGTTGTACAACTTGTTTCAAGTTTGGACGGCTAGTACAATTTTAAAATTTTTTATTCGAGGGGAGTAATTCGCGAAAACTTCAAAGATGAGGGGGCAAATTAAAAGATTCTGCCTCGAAGGGGTAACCAGGGTAAACCTCTTATATAAAGCGAATAATTTCCCCAGTCTCCTTCTTCCCCCAAAATTTACGATCTCTTTCCTCCTTCCATTTCTCTTGCTTCTTTTCCGCCTCCGCTAAAAGTGTCAACAATGGCTTCTTCTTCAGCGCTTAAGCGTTGGTTGAGGCCTGAGGTACGTAGATATCGATCATCCTAATATTATTCTCTGTTTTTTTTTGCTTTTTTTTTGGTTTTATTGTGATTTTTGAACATGTATTCAGATCCAAGGGATAAGCGATATAATCGTCAACGATTATTGGTGAATCTGACCTAATAGATCTGAGAATTTTGATAGGTTTATCCTTTGTTTGCTGCCGTTGGCGTTGCTGTCGGAATCTGCGGAATGCAATTGGTTCGCAACATCAGCGGCAACCCTGAAGTCAGGTTTGCTTCTCGCTTTCTTACTCATACGCGTGTGATTTGTGATTGTCTATGTGTATGTGCATCTAGGTTTTAAAGGTATTTTGATTCCTTCGATTAGCTGATTTAGGTATTTAGATAGTTTAGGGATTAGGGGTTCTAACTTAGAACTTGTCCTCCAATCGTGACTTAGCGTCTAAGAAAAATGTGATTTCACTGTTTAAATTATTATTGCGGACGATTTTTCATCTTACTGTACATGTCTTGTTAGGGATGAAAATGAAAATGACAGGGAATGATTTTTTATTTCCTCCAATGTAATCAGGAATGAAAATTTGGGCTTATGGAGGGAATGAGCCGGTTATATTATAGAAAACCAAACACTTTCTTTATTATCATTCCCATTGATTACTGCTTAATACCTCTAACCAAACACCACTTAAATAAAATGGTGGCTGAACCACTAACACAAACTTCTACCTGGATGAGGTGATAATTTGGAGAATTGTTTTTTAAACTTTGACTTTATATTATAAAAAGTACTGTGTATTAATGAGTTTGTTTATTGAAAACACAGTTTCATAGTTCGGTAGTTCAGGGACCCAAAATATGTGCCAATGTTTGCACTAGAAAATAGAAGTCCACCTGTCCACGTCTTGACAGTGTAAAGCTTAAGAGTATATGCCAAAAGCAACAGTTCTTATTCGATGGTCTGAACTTTGAAAATATATGCCAATTCTTTGTTTGGATAATCCGAAGTTTCTAAGTAAAGTTGAAATTATATCCTGGTTGACTAACATTATTAGTTGATCATCAGTGCCAAAAGAGCCTCACTCTCTACCTGTAATCGGCCCCATGATGGTGTACATTCACCTGACCAAGTATTTTCGGAAACATCATTATACCAAAGGGTCTTTGGTCTAGTAGTATTGTATGGGTTACTGGTAGAGTCCTGCCTCTCAAGAGACCGGGTTCACTTTTCAAGAAGTAATGCAACATAATGTGTGATTTCATTTGTTGTATATAAATATTATATACTTTCAAAAAATTAATGCAAAAGTCAAAACACAAGTGTGTTCTTTACGTCCAACCGTGTGTATGTACATGATTATATGTGAATGGCAAGGTTTTTAATGGCTTGAGGAAGGTGTGTGATTTCTTTTACTGTATTTAAATATCGTATACTTTCAAAGAATAATACAAAACACAAATGTAATTTTGTAATTCCAACTGTGTATTTTTACATATTTATATATGTGAACGGCAAGGTTTTAAATGGCTTGAGACGTGGTGTGGCAGTGAGGTCAAGCCTCAAGCTATACGCCACGACAAGGATGTATATGTTTTAATTTATTAATTAGTGGGATAACGATATTAAAAAAATTACATTCATATTAGAAGAAAAAATAATCATAATTTATTAGTACTTTACTACTATATGCCATATAGAGAGTCTGTGACCAAATATTTAGAATAGAACTTGGAAGGGTCTTATAACTTCGTTTTTACTGCGAGTCTGTGATGTGTTTGAATCCACGACACAATATATGATGTGATTAGGTAAATCTGTAAAAGTGTGACAACATAAATGCTAAAAAGGAATAAATTCTAAAAAGTGGTGCCTTGTAAAAGAACACATACGGCAGCGCACCATGGCATGAGCCACGCCTTACACAAACGCTCTAGTCCTTATCGTAATGGTGGAGACTTGTCTTACGCCATTGAGCGCCTTTTAGAACCCTTATGAATGGTATGTATGCCTAATTGTGTTGATATGTGGTTTGCCAATGCTTGTCCACAAAAAAGGGAGCTCAGTTTTTACTAGGTTTTGAAGCCAGTACAATTTTCAGAAATTTGGGTTTAAGTTTGCTCGGTCAGTGTCAGGATATCAGATAATATACTACTCCCAAATGCATAAACAGACTGGCCCAAAACAGCATGATGAGTCAAAGAACTTCTCTGGTGTTCTATAGAGTCCCCTTGATATCCTAAAGAACAAACACCTTTTGTCTGCTAAAGAGAATTTATCTGGAGTGCAACAGAAACTTCTCTGCTTGCCAGGTTGAAGACTTGATTCAAGGCACCCTGACACTTTTTTTGGAACCAAGAAAATGATCTGACTTTGATATTAAAAAAGAAACTACAATGTTAGATGCATTTTTAACTTCAGAGTTGGTGATCTTATTTTGTTTGGGTATGAAAAAGTTAATAATCTTTACAATACTATACCAGAAGTATTTAGAATCATCGTCATGTTATGTGGGTAAAAACCAAATAAAGAATAACTATATCAGAAGTGGTTTTCTTTTGGCAATTGATTCTATCTTTGTGGTAGCCAAACAAGCATATGAACACTTGAAATGTACTCCTGCTGAAGTTACTGCTGAAGTTATCTAGTGCATGCAATTTGCTAAATAAAGATAAAGAGCTTGAATATTGTTATTTTGTTATATCCTTTAGCATTTAAGCTAATTGCATTTAGACAACAATTAGTGGCATTTTTGTTACTTATAATGGTTCTTAATGAACATTGACTGATGAGTCTATATCGAACCATTATACCATCTTCTTTAGCTATCGAGTTAACCTATGTGCAGTGAGGACTCTACAGTCTACGTATAACTATAGTCGAAAGAAAAAGACACCTCTAGGTTTTGAACATTTTTTCCCTGTGTTTTTCTTAAGTTTATTTTTGAATTTTGAAAATTTGGGTTCGTTGACTTTTTTGGATACATGTTAATGAAACTTTTGCATTGATGGGTAAATATAGTGTTAATTGGGATTGTACATACATACATACAGGGTGACCAAGGAAAATAGAACTGCTGGCGTGTTGGATAACTTTGTGGAAGGTGAAAAGTATGCAGAGCATGGATTAAGGAAGTTTGTTCGCAACAAGTCTTCAGAGATCATGCCCGGCGTCAATTCTTTCTTTGCAGACCCAAAATGAAGTAACTTGTGATTCTAAATCAACCAAAATGGTTGTGACAATTTCTTTCTTGATTTGAGATTTAAAAACTGAAATATTGTCAGGATTATTTTTTCAATAAGAACAATGCAATTTACTGGGGATTACCTTCTTGGGTGATATAACTTCCCTTTTAACTAATACAAACCTCACTTGGTATGTATATATGTGCAAGGATCCTGTTTGAAGTAGTTAACATCGAGAAGTGGAATTGAACACTTGATCACTTTTAGTGTCAAGCCCACCCGTATAGGGATCGATCTGTTGTATCTCATTCTAATTTGCATCCAGCGGTTGATAATCAATTTTTCTATTGATTCAACTTCTTACTGGAATCCACCCCCCTTCTCTATACATGCATACATACATACTTATTGTGTGTGGGGTGGGGTTCAAACGTTAAAGGTATCCTAATAAGAAAATCCGAGAACGGTCAAATCATATGTGCTTTTACATCTAAGTTGTCCCTATGTTGATTGTGTTTCATAATCGGAAGTGTTTTTAGTTTAAATTCATATATAGTCAGGTTGTTTTCATATTCTTTTATTTTGACCATGTTCTGATTTGGTCCTTCTTCTACAGCCTTAATATTTCAAGTATTTGCTTGGTGGGTAAAGACGATGGATTATGGTTGGTTAATGGCTTCACGTGATGTATACTTTTAAGTCTAATTAGAGGGTCTAATTTTATGTTTAGTTGATTATGGCTTGTTGATCGAGTCTCCCATTTAACTTATAACGTCCCATTTATCGTTATAGATAAAATAAAAAAAGACATGATGAGTATATTTTTAAAAATGGCATGTTTTATGTTGTCTCTCTCAATTCAATAAATATAAGGGAGTGTTTGGTTCATTTCACGGAATGTGAATGAGAATGAAAATGAAAATGGGAATGCAGGAGAATAGGAATAGAAATGAGTATTGTATTGATGCTGCTTGGTTAACCCAATATAATCAATGAAAAATTGTTTCATATTTTCTTTTCAACTTGAAAATACAAAAGATGTTCCATTTAACATCAAGAGATAGAACCACATATGGGAAAAAAGAACTAAGTAGAAATAAAATTTTCATTTCTCCCAATTTGGTCAGGAATAGAAATTAATGGATCTGCAGAAATGGCTTCATTATATAATATCAGACCAAACAACAGTTTTCATTATCATTCTCATTCCTTACCTTATAATACCCCCAACCAAAATTGTTTCATTTGCATTCCCCCCTTATCAAACACAGGACAATTCTTTTGTTTCTTTGCCATCATTTTTCCTTCTATTTTTTCCCTCTTAAACTTGAGAACACGGTGTTGATGAAATGTTTTTTAACAGCAGTAGCATCAAGGATCCAAATTGTAATAACAAGTAAAAGTTAAGGATCTATAAATCAAAGCATTAGTAGCCTAGTAGTCGGTAACATTCTTGGGAGGGACTCTGGATGGCATCTCTGTGTAACCGGGTTCGAATCATGGGGTGAGCATGCGGCGATACCCTGACCATAGGTCGGCTTTCAGGTCAGTCCATGGTCGTCGAGGATTAGTTGGGTCCCCGTATGGATCCCGGTATTAGAGTCCCACATCGGCTAGACTTGGACCAAATTTTCACTATATATGCTGGAATCTCCCCTTTCTCCTCGAGAGCTCTTTTGGAGATTACATACAGGAATTCCACATATTCTCACACCTTGATACCTTGTCTAAACATGTGCATGAGTTATCTGCTGTTAAAAAAAATAACGATACCCATCCAAAAATTTTGCTAACCACAAGGACTAAAAACGCAATTCACCATTGATGATGAAAAAAATAGTAATAATCCATTATGTGAAAATAATCATATTGCCCTCATATATAAACCACATTTAGCGTACATCAACCATAATCAAAACAAGCCCAAACTATAAAGATCTTTTAACAATAAAAGAACCTGATAAATGAAAAATACGGTTTTCTATACCGACATTTTGTTTTACTAAGTTGTATTTTTGTAATAGTCGGTCTCACATTGAACAAAAAAAGTATAATTGTAAATTTCTTGTAAGTTTAAAGTTTTATACTACCGGTTTTTATCACATTTTAAGTTGACATGGAGATTATTGGATGGGTTATCTACTTAGCTTTGATATATTACAGAGATAAGGAGGCAAACCTCATCCAACATGAGTTCTCGAGGGGGATATTATGATAATATAAAGAGACGTTTGGTTAGAGGGATTAAAACTGAAAAATGATAAATAAAAATATGGTTTACTTTGTTAGGTGCAGGTTCAAATGAAAACTCGTTTTTATTGCGAACGTGAGGACAACCGAGAGGGCGTCAAATGTTACATTCAATTTGAATACGTTCATGTTTTTATTCATAATGAATAATACAACATTCACCTGAATAATCCTGTATTATTCAGACTGAATGTGACACTTGACACCTTCTCGGTTGTCCTCACGTTCATAATAAAAAATGAGTTTGCAGACGAAGTTTCATCATCTACTTTGAAATAAGATAACGAATTCGTTAAGTTAAATAAACAAAACAACTCAAAAAGAATCCAGTAATTGAAATTATTTGTTTTTAGAGTAAATTACGGATTTGGTCCTCGTGGTTTGGTGGTTCTTACAGATTTGGTCCCTAAACTTTAACAATTACGATTTGGTCCTTGTGGTTTACAAATTCTATTGTATTTGGTCCCTGGTGGTGAAGGTAGGCAATGACTAAATCCAATAGAATCTGCAAACCAATGATTAAATCCTTAATTATTGAAGTTTATGAAGCAAATCCATAAAAACCACCAAACTACGAGGACCAAATCCGTAATTTTGTTTTTTTTTTTTTACCAAGAGAGAGAGAAGAGAATAGCATTTGATTTGACGAAGAAAAGTCCGTCGTGGTGTGGGTCCCGCCAGTGATTGATGGCTAAACGAGAATCATCGACGGACGGACCCAAACTGTGAGTGACCGTCTCCATCGGCTACTCTGCCGATCTGATCTTCAACCACCAAATGGCCTTCTCTTCTTCTTCTTCTTCTCACGCCTCCGGCAACTCCAACATCCGCCGTGGAGTCGCCGCCGCCGGTTGGACCCGCTCTCTCCTCCCTTTCGCATCCTCATCAAACGCCAAATCCGCTAAACACATTCGCAAATCTCGCAAACGCACTGCTCTCAGAGACTTCATCTTCGCCAATTTCTTCATCATCGGCCTCGCCGCCTCCATCCTCTTCTTCGTCTTCATCGTCTACCAATACGGAGTCCCCAGGCCTATCTCCTCGCAGTTCCGTACGCGTGTCTTCAAGCCACGGAAGCCGGTTTATCGGAGAACCTCGCCGTCTAGGGTTTTGGCGTCGAATCGCTCTAATTTAGCCTTGGGAGCTGCTGCTGCGGTGGATTTAACGACTAAGGATTTGTATGATAAGATCGAGTTCAAGGACGTTGATGGCGGACCCTGGACGCAGGGGTGGAGGGTTTCGTATAAAGGAGACGAGTGGGATGCCGAGAAACTGAAGGTGTTTGTGGTACCGCATTCGCATAATGATCCTGGTTGGAAGCTTACGGTTGAGGAGTATTATGATCGGCAGTCTAGGCATATTCTTGATACGATTGTTGAAACTCTTTCGAAGGTGCGTTGTTTGATTCAACTCTGTATAGGTTAAGATGATATTTCGTTTGTGTACTTGTTTGATCTGTTAGTTATTGGTCTATTTGTGTGTTGGAAATCTTATTTGAATGGATGGATTTGTTATGATGTATGTAGGATGAAAGGAGGAAGTTTATATGGGAAGAGATGTCCTACCTGGAGAGATGGTGGAGGGATGCATCAGATGCTAAGAGGGAATCTTTCACCAACTTACTGCAGAATGGGCAGTTGGAAATTGTTGGTGGTGGCTGGGTGATGAATGATGAGGTAATTTAGGGCCAACAAGCTCAACTACTGTTCAGTATCACTTGCTTTTCGGTTATTGCTTGCATTTTTGCTTCTAGATTTCCAGCTTTAACTTTTAAGTAGCAATAAGTTTTGCCTTGATTCGAAGACTTGGCTATGTGCATTTGTTCTATATGACGCAATCAACAATGAATCACGAATGTGGACCTGTCATACATGGTGGATGATAAGTCCCTCTCTTAGTCCAGAAAGTAAAGCCTCGAAGTATAGTTTATCAAGGAAGAGACCATCGGCAATAAAACTTGAACATAAGCATAGATGAGGGATAGATCCAAAAGCTTGGGTTGATGCCAGAATATTAACCAAGATGTTCTCTTTTCAGAAACCTGATTTTTTGATATAGTGACTTTAATTAGAGAGAAAGACAGACAAAGACCAGGCAATGTGAGAGAATGACATCACTTTGAATGCGGACTCTGTGCTTACTTTGAATTTGAATTATATGTTAAGTTTGCCATATAAATTAGATGTCATTTGATGTTTGATGCTTGATTTATTGTTTATTTCAGTTGGTTTTAAGATTATTGCCTTTATCAATTGTATTATATCATGTAGCTGATAGCTAGGCTTACAAGCTTCATATTACTCTGACTAGTTATGATAGGCATGGCATGGATAAACAAGTAATAGTGCTCAATTGATATTTTAAGGGTATGAAGTAGTTTTTCCTTGCACCCTAAGGACCAACGCAATTTCAGCCATGTGATTCCACTGGAACTTGGAAGGATGAGATGTTAAGCAACTATGCTCATTAAACAATGCAACATGTTTTCATTGTGGAATACCTAATCCACCTTGATGTGAAGCAGAAGTGGGATGGGTTAATACAAGTGTTAGTTTGCTGAGCTGTTGGCATATGGAATATTGAAGCTCCATGAAAGAATAATTTGAACTTGTCGGAAATGAGAGAATATGCTTTAGCACTTGAAACCAGCGATGTAGAGTCATTAAGATACCAAGTGATTACATATGCCAAAACTGAAGATGGTTTTCAAATGGCTAATAATGAAAGGAACTGCTTGTCCAATAGCCTTTGAATCAACTGAAAATCATGGCGAGAAGTTATTAGTAGCCCACAACTAAGGAGTTCACAATTCTGATTCACTATCAATGGACGGATGTTGCAGTTTCCCCCACCTCAACATCCCTGTTAGGTCTACATAGAAACCCAAACATACTTACAATCAATATCTCCAGGAGATGCAAGTCTCCAACTCGCTACACTTCAAGAAGCCACTACCCTACTACCATTTTGTAACACACTAATTCCCAGTATATAACACCTTTGAAAAACATCAAGCAACCACTGTTGCTTCAACTATTTGCAGGCAATCTTTTTGGTGGCATATATAATCTCTAATTCTGATTTATGCAATACAGAACAATATCTGTTTTATTACATGCATGTCTTGTATTATTTGTTGTAAATTTAGGACACTCTTGTAAAGTAACTCGTACATATATATATTGTTCAACTTTTATACTGAAAATTTTGTACTAACTAAGCAAGTGGTTTTGAGTTGCATTATCTCAACAATGTCTTGATGTGTGTGTGGATCTCTACACACAGTATGGCTTGAAGATGATCTCAAGACTATACTTCATTCAACTTTGTTTGCATCCGAATTTTTTTCAACATGTATACATTTACAGGAACCAATTGCACTTGAATCAAGTTGAGCTGCTAAATTTCTGATATCTCTTAGAAAGAAAATGCACTTCCCCTTGTTCTTCTAGTCTTACTGAACTTCATTTTTTTAATGTGTCTTGCAGGCCAATTCACATTACTTTGCGATCATTGAACAGGTATCTTTTAGCTTAACTATATGATATTGAAAATTTTCTGCTGTTGTGATTCTGTGAACATTCTTTTTGTTATGGGTACTGATTTATCTCGATTAAGTTGGTAACTGAGTATAAAGCATCCTTGTATTATAAGAACAGGGTCTTTCTCTTTCCGTCATTTAGCATTAAAATGTTTTTTTTGTATCGCTTACTATTATTGAAAAACTCTGGTCTAATTTAGCAACTGGAAATTCCATAAATCCTGTGTGTGTTTCCTAACTCATCGTCCATCTGCATAAATTCTGTAACCTGTTATATGTGATACTTTGCACATCTTAAATTGTACCATATGAATTTTTTGTTTTTATCCTGAAGTTCCTACATATATGCATGTTTTTTTGTTTTATTTCAGATGATGGAGGGAAATATGTGGTTAAATGAGACTATTGGCGTGATACCAAAAAATTCTTGGGCAATAGATCCCTTTGGCTATTCATCTACTATGGCATATCTTCTTCGACGCATGGGTTTCGAGAACATGCTTATACAGAGGACTCATTACGAACTGAAGAAAGAACTGTCTTTGCATAAGAATTTGGAATACGTATGGAGGCAGAGTTGGGATACTTACGAAACCACCGATATTTTTGTCCACATGATGCCATTTTATTCTTATGACGTTCCACATACTTGTGGACCCGAGCCTGCAGTATGTTGCCAGTTTGACTTTGCACGGATGCATGGATTTATGTACGAGCGTTGCCCCTGGGGAAAGCATCCAGAAGAGACGAACCAGGAAAACGTGAAGGAGAGAGCCCTTAAACTTCTGGATCAATACAAGAAGAAATCAACCCTCTATCGGACTAATACCCTTCTGATCCCTCTCGGAGATGATTTCCGTTACATCAGCATTGATGAAGCCGAAGCTCAATTTAGGAATTATCAAATGTTATTTGATTATATAAATTCAAGTCCAGAGTTAAATACCGAGGCAAAGTTTGGGACATTAGAGGATTATTTTCGAACTCTAAGAGAGGAGGCCGAGAGAATAAATTATTCACGTCCTGGTGAAATAGGTTCTGGTCAGATTGGAGGGTTTCCGTCTTTATCAGGTGACTTCTTTACTTATGCTGATAGACAGCAAGATTACTGGAGTGGGTATTACGTCTCTAGGCCTTTCTTCAAGGCCGTTGATCGAGTTCTTGAGCAAACTCTTCGGGCCACAGAAATGACGATGGTCTTCTTGCTAGGCTACTGCCAGAGAGCCCAGTGTGAAAAATTGCCTACTGGTTTCGCGCACAAGTTAACAGCCGCAAGAAGGAACTTGGCTCTGTTTCAGCATCATGACGGTGTGACCGGCACCGCTAAAGATCACGTGGTTCAGGACTACGGAATGCGTATGCATACTTCGTTACAAGACCTTCAGATCTTTATGTCTAAAGCTATCGAGGTGCTTCTCGGGATTCATCACGACAAAAATAATCAGAGCCCGTCTCAGTTTGAGCCAGCACAGGTGCGATCGAAATACGATGCACAGCCGGTGCACCAACCAATTAGTGCTAATCAGGGAACCGTGCAATCAGTGGTCCTCTTTAATCCTCTTGAGCAAACAAGAAATGAGGTCGTGATGTTCATCGTCGAGAGGCCTGATGTAACCATTTTAGACTCTAATTGGACATGCGTTAAAAGCCAAATATCTCCCGAGTTGCAGCACAGTGAAATGAAGATGTTCACCGGAAGGCATAGAGTATTCTGGAAAGCTTCCGTCCCTGCCATGGGGTTGCAGACTTATTATATCGCTAACGGCTTTGTGGGATGTGAAAAGGCTAAACCAGCAAAGTTGAAAATTTCGTCAAATGCCAACAGTTTACCTTGTCTTGCTCCATATAGTTGCTCGAAGCTGGAAGCTGAATCAGTCCAGATTAGAAATCGACATCAAGCTCTTACCTTCAGTGCCAAATTTGGTTTATTACAGAAAGTAACCCAAATCAAAGGTACTCAGAATGTTATTGATGAAGAGTTGGCTATGTACTCTAGTCCCGAGAGTGGGGCCTACCTTTTTAAGCCAAACGGTGATGCCACACCGATTGCTCAGGCTGGCGGTGAAATGGTGGTTTCCGAGGGGTTCCTGATGCAGGAAGTTTTCTCACATCCGAAAACAGGTTGGAACAGATCCCCAGTCTCTCACAGCACCCGCATCTACAACTACGAGGGTTCGGTGCAGGAACTTTTGATCGAGAAAGAATATCACGTGGAGCTTCTTGGGCGCGAATTCAACGATCGGGAATTGGTTGTTAGATATAAGACGGATATTGATAACAAGAGGATCTTTTATTCGGATTTGAATGGCTTTCAGATGAGTCGTAGAGAAACGTACGATAAGATTCCTCTGCAGGGAAATTACTACCCAATGCCCTCCCTTGCTTTCATGCAAGAACCAAAAGGGCAGCGGTTTTCAGTACACACCAGGCAGTCACTGGCTGTGGCTAGCCCTAGTAACGGATGGTTCGAGATCATGCTGGATCGACGGTTGACGAGAGACGACGGCCGTGGTCTCGGTCAAGGAGTGATGGATAACCATCCCATGAACATTGTTTTCCATATCATTTTTGAATCCAGCATATCCTCAGTTCCCGATCCTATCTCGCACCCGCATCCCTTAAGTCCGTCTCTCTTCTCGCACCGTGTCGGGGCCCACTTGAACTATCCGTTGCACGCTTTCATCGCCAAGAAACCACAAGAAATATCCGTTCAACCTCCCCCAAGATCTTTCTCACCTTTGACCGCTCCATTGCCGTGTGATCTACACATTGCGAGCTTAAAGGTTCCGAGGCCGTTAAAATACCCACAGCAGATTGTCGAAGAGCCGAGAGTTGTTCTGATTTTGCAGAGACGACACTGGCATTCGTCGTATTGTTGGAAAGGGAAGTCGGATTGTTCGAGAATAGACGATGAAGCGTTGAATCTGTTGAACATGTTTCAGGGTCTTGATGTTTTGAATGCAAAAGCTACTTCTTTGAATCTTTTGCATGATGATACAGAGATGCTTGGATATGGTGAACAGTCCACAGATGTTGGTCAAGGAAGGGTGCTTATTTCGCCTATGGAACTGCAGGCTTACAAGTTCGATTTACGACCTCATCAGTGATCTCTTCACGGTCGAGCTAATACGGCATTGAATATTGCATCGGTTGTGCCGATGGCTGGAAAATGAGGTGCGGTTTTGACGACCGTGTTGAGCAGCCGAGAATATGTTCTTTTTGGGTGAGAATCTGGAAGCAATTGGATTGAAGGTGGTGTTTTGATAGTTAAAGTTGTGATGGTAGGTAGATAGAGAGATGAGTAGGTTTAGGTATTTGATTTTGTTGTGTGTTATGTATGCAAGAGGAAAACTAAAGCTATTTGGTGTTGTTTTGTACACTTTTTAACGTATCATACACGATATACAATAGGACTGTCGGATGGTTATTCTGTCTTAAGTCGATCCATTATCACAAGTCATAATTGTCGTGGGTGTGTGTATTTGCTCTCTTTGACCTACGATTTACTGATGATTATTGTTGCAAATGGGACTTAGCTCGCTCAGTCAAGAACCAAACCGAAGATCCAACACCTGTGAAAGGCGCGGAAAAGAACTGAGATTGCCTAGGTAACAAATGGATGACAATATTTATGTTTCACATAGTAATATGAACTCAAGGTTCAAGCAGTATGTTTGAATGATGTCACCTAACTGGTATCGGCTTGCTTGTGATGTTTCAAGCAGTTAGCACAATTTGGGAGTCGGGGTGAGGCTACAGTGGTGTGGCCACACTGATCCACCCGCTGCTCTTCCTCTCTCACACCTTTTTTTTATATATTTTTTTAATTGTATTGGGTATTTGGTTTGGGAGGGTTCGGGTACTAACAAAGAGGCTCCAAAGGGATTATAGAGGGTTTATGGAAAAGCTGATCTGGCAGAGGGCTCAGATGGTTCGGGTACTGATAGCCTTACAATCGGGCATCCTTATTGAGCCATCTTGTAGGAAGTTACTCCTCTCTCTCTCTCCTCGTTGTGAATATATCATGTATGAATTACCAAATCCTGCTATATTTTGTGAAATCTTATGACCATAAAAACATAAAATTTGAAGAAAGGTTGATTACATGCAATTTCAACTTTCTCTGTATAAAACCTGCCTCTAGGAACCACATGTAAGGAGAGACATTTTTTAAAGCCGACTCAACGATTGAAGCTAACGAAAGGATTCCCTGTACTTTAACAAAATTGTTAAATTTTTACAAAGTTGGCTTTTTAGTCTTGGATTTTTGTATAGGTGACATTAATTTTATTTTAATAGTTTTGGTGTAAAATAAGATTAAACAAAATTACATGAAAGATCTTGGGTTGTTTAGGCCCATTAGTATATATTCAGAATCGTAGTGGGCTTTAATATAAAGGGCCCAACATATACTTGTTTGTTCTCACGCCAACAGTCTGCTCCTCCCTCCTGACTTGCCTGAAAAGTTTTCTGTGTGTATTTACAGGAGCCATCATCGTCTTCTTCTTCCGAAGAAGGAACCAACCACAAGCCATCAATCACCATGGAAGCATCCAAGACAATTGAACACGAGATCGGAGGTTTAAAGAACGATGCACTCCGTTTTGGTCTTCAAGGCGTCAAGAGTGACATTGTCGGATCTCATCCTCTCGAATCCGCCTTTCAATCGGTACTACTACTCTCTCCTTTATCTATCTAGATTGCAGCATACTTCCGATTGGGAGGAGATTTCTCATAGTCATTATATTGTATTTCTTTTTCAGGCGGTCGTTAGGGAAGCGGAGATGAAAAGGAAAATCCTTGCAAACACCTATGGTTCCGCTTTTCCGTTGAAGCAGGAGTTTGATCGAAAAATCCTTTCTAGGTACATTTATTTGTTCATTATTCCATCACACTGTTTTCTTATGATGATTCATGTTTGTGATAACTGATGCGCTTCCTTAATTTGAAAGTTGAAGAAACTAGGGTTTTGCTTATCTGTCGATTTTGTGATCCGTTAGTTGACAATTAAGGTGAATCGAAAACGGCTTAGTTTAGTGCTTTTAGATCATCAACTCAAGCTATAGCTTGTTTTACTCATCTATATGACTATATGGGTGAGGATAATAAGCTCTAGCATAGCGGTCCCTTTTTCCACAGGATAAGTCTCAACTACGGGTTAAACAGATTTTTTTTCCTCTTTAGCTGGCCCTCAGTAATGGCATATCCATTTCTATATCGTGTATGCCTTTTCAAATGTGGTGATGGATGTTGATTGCCTGAAGTAGCCAGAGGTAGATGCTGAAGTTTGTTGCAGCTGGGTTTTTCCTGGCTATGGATTAACCCTATGTTTTCTTTCATATGTGAGATAATTTCCGTGCTATGAAATTCAAGATAAGCTGATCAATCTGTCCATTTCGCTGAACATATAGACCAACAACGTGTATCATGCTCACAAGAGATGAAGGAAGCTCATGATTGACCTCATTAGAACTGAAATCTAAATGAGCTCAGCCCTTTCAAGTCCCCCAAAACTTGTTGGTACTCTATTTGGTCCAGTTTTTGGTTTGATGATTTTTTTTTTCATGTTTCATGGAAAATAGTCCAGAACTCCATGATTGACTTGCAGATGATTTTTCATCAAACTTATTGCTTATTCTTTATCTTGTACCTGCATGGAAGAAACTCTGAAAAAATCCTTCCTGAAAGTCATATTTTTTTTAAAAGGAAAGGGGAAATTATGTATCTCCTGTGAATTACAAGGTAGTTGAGGATCTATTTTAGAGGTATAGTTCTTGAACTTAGCCATTCGAAACAATGGATCTTGAATTTGGTCTTTCACTTGGATTACACTTGTGAGTAGCTGTGTATTATCTAAAGTTCTTTTAGAATTATATTTAATAATTTAATTATCCAACACTAGAATTATATTATTCATGTCATGGAACTTTAGGGCTTCACCTTTATTGGGTTTCATCTTTCAGCCTACCCCAACTAGTTTGGGATAAAAGAACCGTTGACTCTCATGTTGTTTCTGACATGGACTAAAAAAATGTGACTTTCATATCAGTAGAGCTTCTCTTGTTATGTTGCTGCTGGATATTACAGCTTATGATGGGGCAGCTTGTAATCTAGAAGTATAAACTAACCCAGTATATCCCTCCAGAAAGCAGAATTGGGGTAGATATAAGCAGACTTGTCCTCTATCCCAATGGGTAGATCGGTTGTTGACCTGTTTCCCTGAACACTGCCGCTTGTGCAGAAGTGTGAACGAAAACGGAAGGAGGAGAAAAAGAACCGCAATGCGTAAATAGGAAGCAGCATAAAAGAAAATAGAAAAGACACTATGAACCAAATAAAAACTAAGCACACATGCCTTGACACAATCAGCTCTCTAATCCTCCTATCCTCACTAGCTACATGGTCCCTGCACCCAAGTCTGCTACCCTAGTCCTGTGTCTTATGGATGCCCCCTGGGAAATAACACAGGGATTGAGAAACTATGCATGGTTTGTTGTATTTATGAAACTGGTGCTAATGTTTGTGTCACTTATGGCTGTCAGGGGGCCTTCAATGTGGAAGGGCTGAAGAAGTAGTGACCCTTATACTTGTTCTGTCATACTTTCTCATCTAGTGTTGGATATTTGAAGTATAATTCTCTCATTTGAGGAAACCTGTCATCTAATATGAGGTGTTTTTTAGGTTTTGATAAGGAAAAGTTTATACTTAACGTGTATGGTTAGAGCTTTTGAATATACAGCGACAGACTTCAATAAATGGAGGGGAAATAAGTTTTCGAGTTATTTCCTTGTTAAGGCCGTTTTTTATTTTATTTTCAAATATATCATCAAACGTTCTTATTAAATAGCAGCTTTTGCAATTGTGCACATAGTTGCACATGTTGTTTTTGATGAATCCTTTGTTTTCCCTGTCGGAGTTCTTGTAGTTAATGTTTTGAACTTTCAGATTTCAAAGGCCTCCTGGACTTATACCGTCCTCCATGCTTGGATTAGAGTCAATTACAGGAGCTTTGGAAGATTTTGGTGTTGAAGATTACCTCCAAGGTAAGAGGATAATACCAAGTCAAATTATTTACCATTTTTTCTTGCCCACATTAGTGGACGTTCGAATTTTATTTCTTTCTGAAACAGAAGCATATGGTAGAATTTTATTTCTTTCTGAAACAGAAGCATATGGTAGAATTTTATTTCTTGCCGTCATTGTCCGTTACTGCTAGTTGAATGCGTGTGAGGCCTCATTTCCTGGCAGTAAAAAAAATATACTTTTTGGCTGTGATATTTAACAAGGAATCGGATCATTACTGTTGTTCATTCTTGGAGTGAGTGAGTTATAATGGACTTATTAGTTATTTCACGCCGACCTAAAGGGTTTTCACTTTTTTATTCCTTTTTTTTTCTTAAAAAATTTTGATAGCTTTTTGCCAAGTCTAGTTAAATTGAATTCCCAAAATGGTATTTGAGCTTCTACTTCAGTTATATATATTGTTACCTACTTTTGTGGAACCATGTATACAGTTATGCTGCAGTGACATGTTTTTATGAGTGAAAATGTGTGTGGGGGGCTTTGGTTGGTCTTAACTTTGGTGTTGATGATTGTAGGTGCCCATGACACTGAAACAATGCGCGTCCCAGACATGCATCATGGAATGGAAGTTCGTGTTGGGATCTCAAAGGGACCAGTTCATCCCAGTTTCATGTGAAGCAGTATGCTTGATGCACAATGTTTCATTGAATCTATGGTTTTCAATCTTATTGACATTGTTGCTTTGGCTTTAAATATGAACCTGAACACCTGCCTCTACATTGCATATCTTGTTGTGATCCATCGTTTTTAGATGTATGTCAAATCTTTTTTTATGTATTATTACTACTGTTTTCTTTACAAATCAGTTCAGACCCACTATAGGATCCGGATGGCCGCAGGACTATATAACGCAGTTGGGTCCTGGTTATCTAATTTTGAACAGACATTTGGTGGTTCTAAGTCACGGGTAGCATGTGTCTAGTTGAACATGAGGCCGTGTTCACATCATATAAATGCAATAATCTAAGTGACCATCTATAATTATGATTAAAAATATCTCATGTATCAAAGCCATTGTATTCTGTGGAAGATGTGACCAGAGGGAAATTAGGACAGAGAGCGGCGAGCAAACGATGGTGATAGAATATTAAAGCAGCAGAAGTGACTTTGAAAGAGAGAAGGCAAGTATATGCATTTATAAAGCTGTGTATTCATTTGATGTGCAAGAATGATACATTTGCAAATCTATTGCAGGAAGCTGAAGCAATGAGAAAAGTAGTCTCTAAGCAAGAGAACAGGTCTACCATCATTGCAAGGTATGCTACTGTCGCTAACATTGTGCTTGTTAAGACAGTCGTGTGTGTGTGTGTGTGTGTGTGAAAAGATGGGTAAGTATTAAGACTGATCATCTACCATTTAGAGAGCAGGTCCAATAGAGATTGATCAGCTCCAACAAAGACCCAAGTTTAATGGCTGGAATTGATTATAACCACAAATAGTCCGTATGGTTACGGGCCAAGGTGGTATAGACAGCGTTATCCATACAAGACTTGTTAAGTATCAATTGATAATCCGTATAGACAGCTTTATCCATACAAGACTTGATGAAAACCATCAAACCACCCTTTAGGGGCGGGCTATTTGGTTTGCGGAACTCAAAGAAATTTGATGGAATTGGAATGACAAAATTCTTTAACCAAATTTCTTAGTGATGTTTGGTTCGCGAAATAAACTTGATGAAATCCTTTGGATTCCATAGTTTAAGGAATTCTTCACTCCTTCCTTTTTAAGTGAAGGAATTGAATTACTGCCAATCAAAATACGTGGTCAAACTTCATTCCTGAAAATTGAATTGCCAATCAAAATACGTGGTCAAACTCCATTCCAGAAAATTGAATTACTGTCAATCAAACCCGTGGTTAAACTCCATCCCAAATACCGAGTCAAATTCTTTTTTGATGAATTTAGTTCTAAGAACCAAAAGCTCCTTAGATTTGCCCACCTTATTTTTCCTAATGAATAATAATCCATTGTTAATCCACTGATTAGAAATTATATAATGTATTCAACAAATAAGAGAACATAACTACTAAAAACACAGTTTTGTGTATAAAAACTGAAATTTGGTTGTTCTAACTGTAAAAAAAATCTTAATTATAATCTGATGCATTAACTATCATAATCATTTTCACTTTGTTACTGTTTTCTTTTATCTCAAAATGGAACACCTAAAAGGAAATTTGTAATTTTTATTCATTTGTAGGTGAAAAGGGATAGAAAATAAACTTTTGTTCTCAAAACATTTTTAGGATACAATGTGAAGAAGGGAAAGTGGAAAGTTAATAATTTATTATCCTCTAAAAAATTATTAAACTTATAAAATAACCCTACACTTTATTATAAATGAATGTATTCTTAAAAGTGTAAATATGTGAAAATGATATTTTTTTTCTCTTACTTTCTCATGTCCAAGAACATGGAAGATATTTATTTTTTCTTCTCATTTCTTTCCCTCTTAAAAAATAAACAAAAGAAATGTGTTATTGTTTATATGATAGGTTTAAATTTAGAGGGTGTTTGGGATTATTTTTTGAGGTCCAAAAATGCTTTTGGCCAAAAGTGCTTATTGACTTATGGTGGTGGAAAGAGTTTTTAAAAAAGTGTTTGGATTAGCTTTTGTGGTGGTAAAAGTCAATAAGTCAATAAGTTGTGGTGTTTGGCTTAGCTTAACTTTTTTAGAAGGTTTTTATCAAAAACACTTTTCCATATGAAAAAGCCAAGAATCTGGAGCTTCTTCAAAACACCTTTTTCTTTCTTCTCAAAAAGAAGTTCCCAAAAGTGCTTCTTGCCAAAAGTTGATTATCTAAACAGGCTTTTTAACTTATTGGTGAATAAGTTGTTTTAAAAAGCAATCCCAAACACCCTCTTAGACAGAAGAGTAAATTACATATTTGGTCCATGTGGTTTACAGTATATTGCATTATTGATATTTATTTTAAAATAATTATGGAAAAGATCCCTATAATATAAACCACAAAAACCAACAATGCAATATAATGTAAACCACATGATTACATCATTCGCAATTTTAAAATTAAGAAGCTGAGAGGCCACAAAATGCCAGATCCCTTGCCTCGTGAAACAATGACCCATTTTTAAAGCTGAACACTTTTACATGATGACACAACTTGGTTATTTTCCACCTCTACCTAGAATAGAAACTCTTAAAGAATGATAACAGCTCTTTTTTTTAAAGACTGGAGTAAATTCAACTATAAAATTCAAAATCTTATTTGATGAAAATTTAAATTCATTCAAGCATACCAAACAATGTATTAATCCTACTCCAAACTAACAAAAACATGTTGCTATTACTTTTTATTTCATATGGGCTTCATTCCATTCAACCAATCACAGGGTTAAAAAGTACCACAAACCATATAACCCAAAACCCATATGGCTTGTAACAATAGTCTATGAACACCCAAAATGACCCAAAATAACACTTATCTCCAAAAAGAAATATTAACTACCTTTGTTAGACCTTTGATGGGTTGACAGGCACTACACTACACCCAGCAATTGATTCCAAAATCCAAGTATGTCCAACAATCTGAGACCGACATTCTCGAGCTACATCCTCCGCTGCAGCTAATCTTTGGAATTTAATGCTTTCTCCGTCTTCAAATTCAGAGCAATCTGAAACATCAGCATTGTAAACCACCAACGTTAACCTCTTCTCGTCAATATCTGGATCATTGCTTGATGACAGTAACTGATCCTTGGTCTCAATGATTGCACCTCCAGCAGTTGTAACCAAGTTCAAGAGATCGGTCTTGAAAGCTTGTACAAAATCCCCAATGAAGTAAAAGTGAAAGTTGCTGAAAAGTTTTGGAACCTGCAAAGAGATATCACACATTCAGCTCCTTCCACCTAAATCACAATTAGAATGTTGGTTGTAATGGAATTGCATGTGCTGAATCTGACCTATGTTAATGGTTTTACATATAAGTACTAGCAGGATTTGGAGATTCTAACATTTTGAAGATAATAGGATGACCTTTATATGTAATTGTACATACATACAATTTCTGGTATTGATTTCAAATTGTTGATCTTCTAATTTCATCTCTCCCTTTGATTAATAACATATAGCCAAATTGCTCCTTTCATGGTCCCAAAGAACTACACTTTTAAAGCAGAGAATATATATGGCATGGAATAGCTAACACCCCTGTTTCCTAGGTTCTAACCTTACAATTTTGTTGATAAAAATTTTGAAGAGTAATGGTTCATTAAAAAATCCACTAAATATTCTATGCATACATATAAACACGGACCCATACTAACAAAGTAAATATGAATGCAACTTCAAAAGTAAATAGAAGTGCGTCTTTGAAGAGCATCCCATTAATATAAGAAAGGGAAAATATTGATCTTACATTATTTAGGATTCTTAGCCTGCCAGCTTTTGGGCCACCAGAGCAACCATGGGTATCTAGTTTAACTTCATATGGTTCTTCATCCACAACACGCCCAGCTTTCACGCAAGCTTTTACCCCTGAAAACAGAACACAATGTCACGTATTTGTTCAATAAGACACCAAGATCAACATCAATTACTGGGGATGAAGAGGCTAAGATCAGAAACCTTACATTCCACAGTAACAATCCATTTCCCATTTAAAATTGCCATAAGAACTTTCAATGTCCTTGTGCATGCACCTTTTGAGTCTACAGCAGCAACAACATGGGTGACATTAGGTCTCCAGTATTTGGACACCATTGTCCCACCACTGCTTGCAAACTCAACCAGAGAACACTGCATTTCCAAAGTTGTGGATTAGAAAGGATCCAAGAAAACCCATAAAATCCTTAACAGGAGCAACGGTAGGAAAGCATAGGAAGAAGACGTATAAAATTAAAAGGCAGGGCAAACAGAAATACAAAAACAAAAACAAAGGTCTGGTGAGATCAATAAGATGAAAGGGGAACAGTTTTCTAAAGTAAAAAGACTGTTGCAGTCTGATGCTTCAGGAACAAATAAACACTCGACCACTATTCAAGCAAAACAACAAAATTAGCAGACCATTGCAAACAATTAACAACTATCTATACCAACCTTTTCATCTAAAGAGAGAGCTGAACCACATAACACCAAATTCTTTCCACCCTTCAACAATGAATTGCAAGCATTCAGATGTGTAGATGCTCTGCAATAAAAATGACAGATCACAAAGATAAAGGAGAAAAAGTTAGGTTGGTGGAACAGTATATATTCATGGCAAGTAGTTACAATACTAAAGCATTTCTATTTATTATTTATAGTGGTGCAGATATTCATCAATGGTGGTTTATCTGGCTAATGTTAATTGATAATTATCAGATCAAGCACTACCAGATCAAAAAAACCCATAGTTAAAGTACACAGAAAAGATCATCTAAAAGATAAACAAAAGTTATTTTTGACTATTGATACCTTTCTATGGTGTCATGCTTCCCAGCCTTTGACTTCTCTTCCCTTGGAAATTTGTGAGATGCATGCTTTGGACACAGCAACAAAAAATCATCCTAGAAAAGACATACAATTAATAAATCTCTGATAACAATCATAACAGCGAAATTCCTAACTGTGCATGATTAGTTGCTTACACAATCCCATCGGCAGTCAAAATCATCGTACGCACAAGGTACATGATAACTTCTTGGGCATGACTTCATATAGCAGCCAAGAACAGCTCCCTTTTTACCACAGCTGGTACATTTTAGCTTGTTGGCCCTTGCCACTTCTTTTTCTAAGTTCTGGATGACCCCATTCTTAAAGAAAATCTGAGGAGCCCTGTCATTGTAATTGTTGCTTGTAATGTACCAATAACAAATATTCCTTTTAAGATTTTGAGGAGCACATCATCAATTAATGTTTTATTTCTTGCTTAGATAGCATGCAACTCTTGAATAAGACTTTAACCCTTAGTGGCAGGTCTGGGTGCCATGGGGACAAAAACACAAACACAGAAGAGCCAAAAGTCCCAAAAATTATACATTTGACCTTACACAAGATCATGTGAATGAAACATACAATGTCATCGTAAGAAAGCAAATGCTTTTTCTTCACAACTAGAAAATCCCAGCATCAATAATCTCTCAATCATGAGCAGTAGACAGGGCTTAAATACCATTTTAGTCAAATGCCTTAAAAACAGTTAAATTTCTATAGTTTTCACAATCCTTATTGCATGAAAGCCACAATAAGAAATGATCTTCTACAATGTGCAAGCTGGTACAGTCTTGTAGAATTCACATTGAGATTGATGGTACTGAAAAAGTCAAATGCATATGCATACCACGTATAACATTTTTCATGAACATGTGTAGCCTTGAGTAGGTTGGCCGCATTCCCCTCTACTTTCCTCCCTTGAGCAAAGGACACCAATGGTCCACTTCCCTACACAATTTATAAAGCAACAAACGTAAGCTTCTCCTATCAAGACTTTTGGGTTTATTTTTTTCCAAGAAGTTTTTCAGTAACCTACAAATGTATTCTCCAACAATTAAAGGGTCCAAGTATTACAAGAAAACTTGGGTTTCAGAGCTCACCTCTGTCTGCTTAGAAGAATGGCAAAAGGCACAAGGACCACTTTTCGAATCCAACAGATCCAAATCAACAGATGACTTCCCACTGGAAAGAGGTTTTACAGATTTGGTCTCAGTATGTAAGCTGGTAATAACTGCATTTTCAGAAGCCAAAGTTTTGGTCTGAAGATGGCCATTTTTTCCCAACACTGTATCATTTAATCGATCAGTTGTTTTCTTTTGTCTTTTCACTTCATGGGTGTGACGTTTAGCCCCAGAGGTGCAATCATTCTCCACTGGTCTCTTTGGTGTATATCTTCCTGCATTCTGAAAAGGAAGACCAGCCAATGCATGTTACAATATTACAAAAAGTCTAAGAATACATGATCCAATATGATTCACAAAAGCAATGAAATATTCAGGAAAAATTAATCAGATCCAAAAGTACACATACAATGGATGTATTGAAAATGAAATTGAAATTCATGACTTGCTTGAAAGGAATGATGGAGCTAGATAATATTTGGTGTATAAACAAGTAGTGGACACATTACATTTTGCTTCAAATTTTATCAAAAGTAGGCATGAAAACTAGAAGCACACATGGGGATGCATATTTATAGATATACACAAATGTCTTGGTCTAAAGAACAACACAATTTACTGAAATGTAACTATGAAGGTATATATCTTTAAAAATAGCATGTATACATACGAAATATTTTCTTACTGTATGGGTGCTGCTTGGATCACTGCCATTACCATCCATCTCTTTGCTATCACTAGATAATGGAGGGCTCAATTGCTCCAACCGAATAAAGCCAACTCCAGAGGCACCAATCTCCATGTGCCTCTCAGCTGCCACCTGACTCGTAGAATTGGGAAGATTGGGTTTATCACCACCACTTGTCTTAAATCCTTGTTTCCTGTTACTTTCTGGAGTGGTACATTTTTCAAAATTCCTAGAACCCAACTCTTCAGCAGAACCATTTAACAGAGCAGGCATAGCAGTTTGTACAATCATAGACTGCCTATTGCTAGAATTTCCATCCATCTTAAATGAAGCAGGGTGGCCATCATCTGTATAACAAAAAATTCAAGTAAATCCAGCCAAAGACCATTATGTCTTTAGATATTCAATAAAGAAATTAAACTACTATAAATAAACAATAAGGCATTTGCTTACCAGAACACATTGGATGAAGATGATTTGCATTAAAGGTAGCATCGAGACTCCTATAGATGGTTACTATGTTCTCCATGAATGGTGCAGGCTTTACCTCTGTGTACAACAATAAAACAGAACTCCAATCAGGCCACAAATGCATATTGAGTTTTAGAAAATTCTTACCCCCATCAACTATTAGGACACACACAAAAAAGAAACTAAATAAATTTCAGATACCATCAGCATTGTCTATATTTGTGTGGACAACTAATGCACCATCTTTTCAAGCAGTTTATGCCCATGCCAATTTGTACTTACAATTGCATATGGGCATCTCCAATCATATGGTAAAAACACCATTTCGCCAGTTAAACTCCAACCAGCATGCAAAAACAAACAATTTCCCGTAGATGGCTGAGAAAAAAACATACATATTGTGTTCCTATTCAAACAGCATATGTATCATGTGATTGAAGATGGTCTAATATGTTAACATTTGTGCTCAATGATTTCGTGATTTGCTTATACTTAATAGATTAATACCCTCATTAGGCATATACTCTGTAAATACATCAATATACAGACCACATCTATCTATTAGAAACAGTATCGATNAACAAAGGAAAAATTCAGGTATAAAAAACATGTACAAAATCATATATGATTCATATACTAAATCACATATGATTCATGTTGTTAATCATACATGATTAACAATTGTGCAGGTTACATGCGACTTACAACCAGCATTTAACCCCCCCTGGTCCCCTTTTTTTTCGTCAATACTTAATCATATATGATTTTGTACACAAAAATCATTCTTGTATTCTCTTAAAAAATGTCATTCTCGTTTGAACCTCCCTCGTCGATGATAATCCAAACATCCAATATAATCTCCGCTTCCAAAAATAAAGACGGATTTCAAAATCAATAAAAGTTCAAGAGGCTGCAGCCACAGTGTTGGGATTAAATGAACAAATATCCATGAAAAAGAACAACGCACTATCAAATACAAAAACAAAACCCTAATTTTTCTCTGCATACCTCGATCAAAATACTGATGCTTACAAACCGGACACTCCGACCCAACTTGAACTGCTTTCGGCATGCACAAACTGTTTCCAAAACGACAATAAACCACAAACACAAAATCATCGCATCGTTTCATCGCCTAAAAAACAAGCATCGAAGTAATAAAATGCAAACTAACCTGCAGAAAATGTGAGTGCAAGGAAGCAACACCGGTCTGTTAAACAACTGAAGACTACAAACAAAACAAGAGAAATTTCAGCACCAAAAATCAGGATTCATGAACCCTAAAAACGCATCAGTTTAACTAAAAAAATTAATGAAAATGATGCAAACCAGAGAGGGCATTTAAGCTCGAGAGCGAGTTTTTGGAGATGAAGCACCCGTGGGTTGAGCAATCTCTGAGCTTCTTCCATTTTTGGTTGCAGTAGGAACTTCCTTCTTCCAAGGTGGTGGTGATGTGATTTGAGAAGAAGGTAAATTAGGGCAGGTGAAAGTATAGGGGGGTTATATATAAATAAAATGAAATTTGGAGGGGATGGTTTTGGGGGGGAAATGAGGCGCGGGATTTTCAAGGTTTATTTTTTTGGCGATAAATTAATTACCAATTACCATATTTACCAAAACTTAAACTCCCGCCTTCCTCACCTTTTTTTCATTTTTAATTGTATAAGAAGAATTAGGTATTTTGTTTTTGAGTTTTATAGCTCCCTAAATTTTGGGCCCAATGTGATGAAAATAAAAATGACCATATATATCGTTCCCAATAATTTGGAATAGACTGAAGTTCTTAAAATAGCTTATTGTTGATAAAGAAGTCAATAAATCATCATGTTTGATAATGCTATCAATACCATTAAGAAGAAGGTTACACCCACTGTAAGGCCATCAATTTTACCATACACCTATTGTAAGGCCATCTACGGTCGGGAACGGGAGAGGGCCGGTACTGCAGTGGTAACACCGTCTTGGACAACCGGTAGGAGACCGGTAAAAGACCCACCCGACACCACCCCACCGTTCTCTCTCCTCTACCCACCCCACCCCATCTCTTTCTTCTTTTCTTTTCTTTTATTTTTTTAATTAATTATTTAGAGTGATATGGAATTGGTATGGGTAAG
>LUCG01062607.1:0-14653 GCA_001633085.1 Carthamus tinctorius | reverse complement strand
GTAAAAATAAGTTAACTTATAAGTCACCTTATAAGTCATGTACATGTTTGGATGGACCATAAGATAGTTTATAAGTTAACTTATAAGGTAACTTTTTGAAAAGCTACTTCCACTAACCTTTTGGTGACTTATGAGACTTTTTATTTTTTTATTTCAAATATACCCTTGCTAAGTTTTATACCACTACTTTTCAAAGATGTATTTATTTGTCCTTTTACAGTCATAAGCTACCTTATCAGCTAGTTTTTGCCAAACGTAACTTATTCATCAGCTATCTTATCAGTCATCAGCTACCTTATCAGTCATAAGCTACCTTATCAGTTATAAGCTAACTTATCAGCTAGTTTGCCAAACATAACCTAAACATGGTTTGTTGGTTATAGAATTTACATACCAATTATAATTGGTTAGTAAACAATATTAGGAAATTTTTTTGATACCAATTAAAATAATTTGAAGTGACTCATGTCAACTGAAAAATGGTTAATTTCATATTACATATTTCATTAGTTGTCTTGATCATCATTGTTTAAACATGTTGTTTTTAGGCCATGTGGGGTGTAATGGTCGAGTATTTATTGTAACATGATTTTATTCAAAATTGGACGCCTTAATTGTTTCAATGAACTTGAAATAGTATTAAAACATTAAATTACATACATATTGACTACAATGGTCAATTATCCATGGCATGATCCGACTTGTTTCCAAATATATTATTTTGAGTAATATTGTTTTATTTATATTTTTAAAGATTAAATTAATTGACAAACAATGATAAAAAGAATATAAAGGAACATAATGGTTTGATAGGGCAAGTGGGGAGGGCAACATATTTACATGTTAGGTGCTTGTTTTGTCATGTATACAGATCAAAAGAGCTTGAAACTCCTGTTGCAGCAGAGAATTAGAAACCTCAGACAACATAATTGGGTGGCTAAGTTGTTGGGATATCGCTTCGACATTTTGTACAAGCCTCGTTGTGACGCTTTGTCCCGTCTGGAAGAGGGCGATGAACTATCGTCTCTAACTTCAAGACCGGTTTCAAGAAGCTCAAATCATGGAGGAAACTTGAGCTGATCAAGAAATACAAAAGCTAATTTAGGATGTGAAAAACGACCCGAAAAGACATCCTGGATATACAGTTTGACACGATGTTTTGTTTTATAAAGATCAATTGGTGATTCTTCATACTTTGAAGTTGATTCTTTCAGTTCTAAAGGAATTTCATACCTATCTTACCGGGTGGACATTCAGGTTATTATCGGACCTATTGTCGATTAGCCACAAATTTATTTTGGCCAAGAATGATTGTTGTTGTACAAGAGTTTGTGAAAAAGCATGCAATATTTGTCAACGATATAAGGCAAGTTTAACTGCCTCAAATGGGTTACTACAACGTCTAGATATTCCTGATACAGTTTGGGAACATCTATCTATGGATTTCATCTTGGGATTACCCAAGTCTAAAGGGCACGATGGTTTACTCGTGATAGCGGATCGACTGTTAGAATACAACCATTTACAAAGGACGGTATTACGCATGAGCTCAACGTATCACTCATAATCGCACGGTTAAACCGAAGTTATATATTGTTGCTTAGAAATGTAGCTTCGATGTTTCACTATTAACCAGTCTTGATTGTGGGCTTCACGGGTCCCTTTGGGTTGAATTTTGGTATAATTCAACCTTTCATGGTTCCACCGGCCGGTTACCGTTTGAAGTGGTGTATGATCACAAACCACCCATAGTGATTTAGTGTAACACCCCAAAATTTGGAGCTAACAAAAAACTTTTCAAACAAGGAAGATGGTATAACGAATACGCCAAGGCGTGAGCTTTTCCCAAAAACGAGGGTAGAGAGTAAGTGTATAATTACACGTTTGTAATATTAACAAAGCAATAACCAAGCTAATCTATTTTCTACATCTAGAAATTAGATTACAAAATGGTTATCGTCCTAAAATCGCCAAAAGGTCTAGAAGACCGGTCTCTCCGACATTTCCCCAATTCACTCTATTCCAAGCGCCTACTTGGAAGCAACGCCCACAGTACATGTGACACACGTCGACACCACACAAGTGTTAGGCCAGAAAGCCTAGTGAGTTGCACAAATAAATAAATCCATAACACATATAAGTGAGCATATTACCAAGGTTCATCCATGTTCTTTACTTGGTCTTAACATTTAAATTTATCACTTTTTGACTAGTGAACCCCGGTCCACTTTCTGACTAGCGACCACAAGCATTTCACCTTTTTACTGGTGATGCTTCATAGGGCATAGGTACTCACTTTGTGACTAGTGATAACTCGTCGGGCATTATAGCCACTGCTTATTATAATGAGTCCCCTCGTATATTTTAAAACTCTCTACCTTAACATGATATATATATATATATACATATATATAAAAGACTTTCATCCCAAGCATATCATACCATGACATAATGATGCTCATGTAATAATCGTGCCCAACTTCACATAGTATTCAAGGATTAATTCCATCACACATTTACACTACCATTTTACTCGTTAGATCTATAACATGTTAGACAACATACATCCATAACATTTTTATATCTTTAACAACTGAGTTCCATCAATCGGAATAGAGTATATAGCACAAATCACATATTTCATGCTAGAACAACTAAATTGACGTGTATCAAGTTTTAACAAAGTCTAGGAACTCACCTTAGGGTTTTGTGACAAAACCCCCAATTACCAAGATTTAGGTTAACGACGTGAACAACCTAAAATTGAACAAATCAACACTTGGATTAGTTCTCAACCCTAACACATAGCTTAAATCCATTCCAACATGCTCTAAACATGGCTTACCTACTAGGAGCTTAAGCAAAACCCTAGGAATGAAGAGAAATCCTCCAAAAATGGTGATTTGAAGGTTGGAGGTGAAGAAGATGAAGAGACTACTCACCCCAAGGTTCTTTAACCACCAAATGCTTGGAATCCCTTGTTGTAGTCTTGAAGAGCTCGAAAAATCGTGAAGAACACAATTTGAACCGAGAGAATCGGGGTTGAAATGAGAGAGATATGTCCAAATGAATAAAATCCCGATTTTCTCTCGTATATAAGCTACAGCACGCTAGCGGTCGCGAGGCCATATGACTAGCGGCCGCTAGCCTTGTCAAACACCCAAAAATTGTTTTAGTCATAACTTCTTCGTTCTAGCTCCGTTTTCACTTCCGAAAGAACCGTTGGACTAGTATTTCAATTCCCTTTCAGTCAAGAGCATAAAATCCAAGTTTTATTACCAAAATAAATTATCCAAAATCACAGATGTTACATTTAGTTTATTACAGGAGAAATTCGAGTAGAGACAGTGGTTCAAGAATTACGTGAGTAACAAGTGCAACTCAAGATGTAATTGTATAATGCTCACTCGTTGATGAAAGAACAAACGGACAAGAAATGACGAGGTGTTAGTTTCCAGATTGGAGAATAGGTCTATGTCAAGCTCAAACCATATTGCCAAATGACCGTTGCCCAACGAATTTATCAGAAATTGGCCTCTCAATTTTTAGGCCATTTAAGACTGTGGAAAAAATCGGACCGGTTGCTTATAAGCTGGATTTACCTCCCTCATATTGGGTGCATCCAGTTTTTCATGTCTCATTAATAAAGAAAGTCATGTTGTCTTCTACGGTTGACCAATGTCTACCCCTTAATTGGAATTATACATAATTGCTTTAGCTTATCTGGAAGATATTTGTGTTGTACGTTCTATAATTCAAGATGGGGACTTGGTGTTGCAATGGCTAATACGGTGGAAGGGAGAGACTCGAAAAGAAGCAACATGGGAGGATGCAACCATAGGTCAATTTCATGATACAAGTCTTGAGGACAAGACTTTATTAGAAGAGGGAAATAATGATACAGATATATCCAAATTAACCCAAACCTAGAGTATGAAAAGTGTATTCTAGAAGGCCCAAAGGAGTAAACGGGTAGGATGGGCCAAGTTAGTTACAACAGAGTGTAGGAGTGTCTATTAAACAGGAAGGGATGTTAGCAGGGGCAGCGAGAGTTATTTGGTGAATTTTGATTGGCTCTTAGTCTTGACTCTTGACTCTTGACTTTGAGAGAAGGAAGTTAATCCATGGGATTTTGTTTGCGGTTTCCTTTTGTAAGTCTTTTCCCTTTTTGCAAGTAATAATCTACTTTTACCCTACTTTCCTGTCAATTTGTAAATTTCTTATCGGATCCCCATATTGGATCCAATCATCATCGATCGATTTCAATTAGATCGATTGAATTCATACACACTCCCTTAAGGTTGACGATTCATTTTTGTACTCCCTCCGTCCAAAGTAAATTTCCACAATGAAAATGACACATAATTAAAGGAATGCGCAAACTTATTTTAGGATAAACTAAAACAGTAAAGAGGACACTTGATTTGTGACAGACGAAGTAACTTTTTAGGTCTTTTTTTCTTCTTAAATTTGTATTTTTCCCTACCATTTAGATTGCAGGTTATAATTTATTTGCTCCAAAAACTTATTCAATAACTTGATCATTTTAATATTTAAACAATAAAGTCCACTTTTTTACTTTTCCTTTGAATAAAACCATGTTAGATTAGAAGGGTCAAAGATGACACTAATCTAAACCATAAGGATACAAAATGAAACAACAGCCTCAGCAGCATGAGGCTCCCCCTCTCTCTTTTCCATCAAATCTTGTCTGGCACTCTCTCTTCTCTTCCTTCCCCCCCAAAACGCTTTGTTGTTTTGCTACCAAAATATTTCAAACTCTTCCCTCCAATTCCAAACTTCAAAAATCAAATTCACACCTCCATTAAATCTATTTATACCCCCATCGAAAACCACGCCTTTTTGCAAAAAATCAAATCCCACATCTCCTCCATTTTAACAACATGTCTTCTTCTCTCAAACCCACTCTTGATCTTCCTCCTTCCGGTGAGATCCATGTCATCGTCGGCCCTATGTTTGCCGGCAAGACCACAGCTCTTCTTCGCAGGATCAAATCTGAAGGAACTAATGGCAGGTAATTCAGTTATCTCTTGTTTTTGATCTACTCAAATTAAGCATCCATGTTGTTTATTTGGTTACATTTTGATCAATTAGGTGGGGTGGGGGGGTTTCTAGTTTCTTGATTGGTTTCAAGATTATAAAGATGTATCTGATTGTTAATTTTGGATATACCAGGAAAGTAGCGATGATAAAGTCAAGCAAAGATAACCGATATGCGATAGATTCAGTTGTAACCCATGATGGAACCAAGTACCCATGTTTGGCTCTCCCTGATCTCTTATCTTTTAAGCAAAAACTTGGAGAAGAAGCTTATGAAAAGGTATCATCTTACCCTTTATGATATCAAAATATTTTAGGGTTTTTTAAACTAGCACTAGACTGTTGGGAGCATAGTTGTTGAAAATTCAAACATATGATGTAAATTGCATAATTTAAGGGAATCTTGATTGAAATTCAATCTTATATTGATGAATCAGCCTTGTTTTGGGGATAAAATCTATAAAGATGTCTGACCAAATCAAGTTGAAATAAGTTTATTTTTTTATTGATTTGTATTAGTCTTGTTATGTTTGGCAGCTGGATGTTATTGGCATAGATGAGGCCCAATTCTTTGATGATCTCTATGACTTTTGTTGTAAAGCTGCTGACCATGATGGAAAAACTGTTATAGTTGCTGGTCTTGATGGTGATTACTTAAGGTGCTTTACCAAATCATATATTTATCATGGGTCAGGTTCACGTGAGACCAAACTGTTTCTGTGAGACTTGTAAGACCAAGATTTTACATTTGAAACTTCATTGTAGAACACCGTGGATGTAAAAAAAATTGAACCTTTACAGCAAAAACACCGTGAAGTTTCAAGTGTAAAATGTTGGTTTCACGAGTACTACGTAAACAACTTGATCTCACGTGATTCCAAATCTATTTATCATAATAACATCATGCTTTAAGCATCACTTATCTTTACTAATACTTTCATTTGGCAGAAGGAACTTTGGTCCAGTTCTTGATCTAGTACCACTTGCTGACACCATAACCAAATTAACCGCCCGATGTGAACTATGTGGCAAACGAGCCCATTTCACCTTAAGGAAGACACACGAGACAAAAACCGAACTCATAGGTGGTGCGGATGTCTATATGCCCGTTTGCCGTCAGCATTATGTTAACGGACAAATCGTGATCAAAGCTGCTAGAAACATAATAGACGAATCTACCAAGCTTCAAAGCGAACAAGAGCCAGAAGCGATCTCGACAACTTTAACTTAACAACATTCCCTACTTTGTTACAACTCGATGTTTGTTCTATGGTTTCACATGTAGCATTTGATTTCCAAATTCCAATGTTGGTTGATGTAACGGTTTACTTACGTATATATAACAAGTTAAGAACTACGTTCTTGGTTTGATTTTGTTACCATTTGGCTTTCAGTATTTCGTTTTATTCAAGTAAAGATTGCTAAAAAGCTTATTGTAGGTAAACGTTTTACAATGGTTTCGGGCGTAGGCCAGTTACGCTAGGTTTTCTTTTCGGTTTTGTTCTACCAAACAAACTAAATCTCCTAAACACCTTCAGTAATCTACTTGCATACTTCCTTTGTGAAGCAAAATTCACAGTTCCTATGCAGCTAGTCACTTGCCCAAGAGGGGTTCGTTTCTTGCTCATCGTTCTTCCTTCTAGCCCGTAAGGTTTTACTGGCTCAGCTTTCTTGGAAACTTGCTCCCTTTTCTTGGATGTGTTTTGTAATTGAAGGCTTCTCTTGAGGGTCATCAGTTGTTGTTCGAGTGTTTGAATTCTGAAGCTTGTAGACTCGTAATCTTTACTGCACAACTCGGGTTTCTGAGATACTAAATCCGTCTGTAGCAAGAAACTCAGCGGTCGGTTTCTTGTGTCTTCTAGATCGACACACGGGCTGTCTACTAGATTCTGGCTTCTAGAATTCGTATATCTGGAGCTCGGAAGGCTTCCAGAAAAGTCTCCACAGTGTGCATATCTGAAAGAATCTGAGCATTCTTTCAATGCTTTGTGTGTGCTTAACTGCTGAACGAAAAGTGCTTGAACGATTAACCTTAGTGGCATTAGTTCGTTTTGGACCGCTTCTACACAGACTTCGTGCGATAGTTTCTGACAGTTTAGGTATTTGCATACTGTACTCTTTTCGTCTTGTGACAATTCTGGGTGCATCTGCAAAACAAGAAGTTTCGATAACTATAAAGAAAGCTGCTTTTTTGCATACTATTATGATACTAGAAATAAAGAAAACGTACCTGTAGAAAAACGTTCAATGCTTTATAAAGATGATTGTGGTTTTGCCTGCTTGACGTTGGCATGATTTCAATGAGTTCCATGAATCTTTTCGGCTCCATTTCTGGGTCACTGGCAATACGGGTGAGATACGAGTCCCATAATTCTGCAACAGCAGAATGATAAGGCGAAGGACTGCCGTTGTTTACAGACATATTAAACAAAACGTAAGTCGAAAAGATGGTTTCCATTGTGGTAATCTTGATGTCACTAGGAATATCATCAATCCCGCTTTCTGGAAGAAGAAAGTCTTCAACTTGAGCCATATGCAACACTCCAGAAATCTGATTTTGTAACTTTAGAGTGCACTCTTTATCGAGACCGAGTTTTAGTGATCTAGAGAGCAAAAGGAAGTAGAATCCAACTGGAATGACTCTACTACCCTTTTCTCCCATTTGAAGTAAATCAAGAACATCTGTTAGTAACGCGGCTAGCTCTTTCTGGGTCCCGTTTTTATCGGAAAGGACCCAATTCGCGTAGAACAACACCACGGGGCTAACAAACTTTTCTTTCATACCTTGTCTTCTTAAAGACCCGATTACTCGTTTGAAGAACCCAAATGGGAGGGCTATTAGGTCTTTGATCCACACATCTTGGCTCACGATTTCGTGAACCATTTCCGAGCTCCATCTTTGAGTGCTTAGAGTTTCTAGAGTTACAACGGGCTGGTCTCGTCTTCTTTCTGGATCAAGAATCTCCATACAAGCCATGAAGGCTAGAGACTCGATGCAGCGGCTGACGATCAAGAGCTCTTCGGCCCATGGGACGAGCGATCGGCATTGCTGGAGGACGATGAGCGTGTCCTCCCAGCTCTGTAACACAACTTGGTTCAAGTATATGTCGAAACGCTCGCAGAGGTTTCCCGACCCGTATTCTTCCGTCATTTCTAGAAACTCGGCTGCGCACCTCAGGGCCGCAACGTTGAAAGGGTCGACTAACGTGGAAGAGCCATAGACGAAGAGTGATATCATCTCAAAAGTCTCGGGTCCTCCGGGAAAATCTTGTGGGAGCTCAATTTCATTCGATTCACTCAGTTTTCGCTTAAAGAAGCCACTTTTCGAAAACAAAGGATACTGTAAAAACCAAAATTTTCCAAGTTAGAACCAATTACAATTTCACACCATTTCTAATCTGAATAAAACTCACCTTGTGAAGATTGAAAATTCTATCAGCAACATGGACACAAACCGAAGCCGGCAACCCTGTTTCTTGGCTCCTACATCATATAAAACCAAAAACAAAGCAAAAAAATCAAAAGGGTAAGATTGAATTCAATGCAAGATTCAGTAAAAGCAATGAAAGATTCAAAAAGATTGAATCTTTTTGCATAATTTGATTAGTTACCATGAAATAATCTTAAAATAGAAAAGGGTATGATTGAATTCAATGCAAGACTGAGTAAAAGCAATGAAAGATTCAAAAAGATTGAATCTTTTTGCATAATTTGATTAATTTACCATGAAATAATCTTGATCTTGAGAAGGGCACTGACATTTGGAGAAGAAAGAGGACTTGAAAGCATAGAAGCATTGTGTTTTGGTGCAGAACCAGAACCATCCATTTGGCTCTAAAAGAAAACAAGAAATTTCTGATTCTGCAAATGTTACAAACAAACTGAGAATTTAACCATAACTTTTGAGTCTTTTCATGGACATAATTGCTTGATCCGGATTTCCTGAGATTAGAATAATGAAAACAGTACAGTGTTAGTACTTCTAGAATCCAGAAAACCAGATGATTTCATTCAAAATGGTTATTAGCCGTTGGATGATGGAAATGGAGGGTGATAGATGTAGAAGCATAGTGTTGGTCAAAGTAGGATGCACACGAGTGTATGTAGTGAAAGAAAAATGGTAAAAATTATTTCTTTTAAGGTTTCAAAGTTGGTTTCTTGAATGATGTGGGGGAAGGTTGAAAAATGCCATCAAAGCCTTGGACAGTAGAATAAGGGGGTGTAACCCTTTCTACCCTTTTCACATGTGACTTCTTTGACAATCTCTACATTTTTTGTGTCCCCATTCACCTACAAACCCCTCCAACTTGTTCTATTTTTTTATATTAATGACCATAATGCCCTTTGTGCCGGAGGTAAGGTATCCAATCCATACATGCTACCCTCTTCAAAATCCATGTTGTATTCACCGGTTTTGTTCGATTTGGTTTTATATGCGAATTATATTGTTTTTGTTAGCAAGCAAAAAAAAAAAAAAGAACACCTGAGTTGCATAGGATTCCAACTCGTGGCCTTGTGACATATGTACGACTACACGAAGAATAATGATATACAAAGAGCTTCAAACGAGAACAAATAACAACACAATACAGTAAGAAGACGGTCAAATCACATGCGATTTTACACTGATGATCAACATAAGGGTGTTAGGCGACATGTCAGAATTGCGTGAATCACAAAAGGATTTTACATGTAACTTTAGTGTAAAATCACATTTAGTTCGATTCGTTTTCTTATTTAGCTACTCGTCTCGTGTGAACCTTGCGGTGTTATATGTATATATATAATGATTTATATGTGTATATAATAATGCTTAAAATAGGGGAGGTAATGCTTAGAAAAAGTGAAAGAATGTTAAGATGAAGTGAGGATGAAGTCTTTGTATGGTTTGTAGTGTAAGTTAACAACCAGGACGGCACGGCTCTTAAAATCCTCCATTTTTTTAATCCTTATTCTTTTCTCAATCCCCACAAACCTTCTTTATTTTATCTTTCCATGTTTTTACCATTTTTGTATTTTTCTAACATATTTTACTTTCCCTTTAAACAGGTTTTTTGGTAACAACCCCATAATTTCTACCATAACCCAAATTATAATGACTTTTTTCTTAATTTTAAAATACTTGGATTATGTTTTTCTTTATTTTATATATACCTATTTATATTTATATGCTATTGTTTAAACATAAACACCCATTCTACTATTTAAGATAAAAACCAGGTTTACGATATCTTAACCCTCCTGTAGTTTACTGCTTTGGTTTTGGGTTCGTTTGCCAAAATCTTACCAGGTAAAAGATACCTTCATTTACCTTATTATGTAAGCACTTATCGAGTAAGAGTCGTTTCCCACACTTACAAGACTTTTGCTCCTTATTTTGTCTCTTACCAAATAAACTTCTCGATCCTTGCCAATTGGCATGCTTAATCAGCAAGGTTAACGAAATCGGTAAATGCTTAGTAAACGTCGCCTAGTATGGTCTGCAACTTGTTTTACTTGCCAATATTTGAAACCTTAACCAAAAATTAAGCCTTTGGTTTTTTGGCATCCTATTATATATAACCCGTTGATTTGAAGGTTCAGATCTTGCAAAAGAGGTGTATAAGAAAAGGTCTTGAAAATCAAACCCCAACTTCATTACATTCATGAGTCATACTTCAAACTATTTGAAACCCTTTTTTCTTTACATCAATATGTAAACAACTAAACCGAATGCAAACTCAAGATCAAAGAATACGATATTTATATATACACAAGATCTGACTGCTTAAGAGCTACCATCGCTCTCTTCACCGTGGATAAGAAATGGGTCCTTGAGAAGATCGGAGGCAGAAGGCCTTGCTCGTGGTTTCCCAATGCATCTTTCGATGAATGCTTTTACTTCCGGATCGCTTACTTTGTTGAACGCTTGAGGCATCACACCACCTGTAACCTTCCTGTATATTTTAGCAATACTGTCGCACTCGCTGTATGGTATTTCCATTGTTGCCATTTCAAGCAAACACATTCCGAATGAGTATATGTCCACCAACTCATTGTAATCCTCCTCATACAGCTCTGGAGCCATATACTCAGGTGTTCCTAGTAACGTGTGAGCAGCATGGTTCTTCCCTACTACTGCTGCTAAACCCAAATCACCGATCTTGACCTGAAAGTTGGTAAACATATAGCACTTAGTATGCATCTTTGTGAATCTAAAATCTAGACAACTTGAATTGTCCTTTGATACCTGGACAAGACAGAGTTGGGTGAGATAGGCGGGTAAAAGAACTGTGGAATGTTTTAGGGTTTGAATTTGACATAGGTAGTTTAATATTTTACCAATCTTGTCCTATCTCCATGAATTTTGTTCCACCTATTTTGGTGGGAGAAAACAATTGCATTTTGTGTCACCCAGTCCTCTCCTGTCCCAGTTTAATGTTGCACCAAAAGTGAGACAAGTTTTTGTTACGTCATATCCTATTCTATGTACCGAACGCACCCATAGTGAACCATGCAAAAATATTTCTTGTTTGTGTTCAAGGTTCTAGTAAGACATTCAATGACTGCATGGGGAATTTGGCTTCAGTTACGGGATTCCATGATGCATCTGTCTTAATAATCACATGGCATGGTTGGATGTATGTCTACCTCCACATGGTTGAATAATTAAAATCTTTCAGGTTTCATACCTCTTCATGATATTTGTGATTGTGCAACCCTTAATTATAACAAAGCAGTTTCTTCCTTGGCCAAGCTAAAGCGAAGGAAAGAAGAAGTTCATAAAAATGTTGCAAGTGGAAAGACAATAAACAAATGCTTTTACTCTCTTTATATTCAATTCCATCTGTTATTCACTTCCACATTTTCTTTCAATTCTATTTCTGATGACAAACATGAAAGTCAATGCCTTCTGTTTCCACACACAAATTCTTTAGCAGATAGAAAGCAGGTAATGTCCTAACTCCTAAATTATGACAATCCTTCATGTCAGTTATCACTTAAACAAGAAGTTAAAGATAACCTTATGTCAATGGAACTAACTACATTTGTATGGGTCTATATTCTTCTATAAAGTTTATAAGTAAATGAAACTACGTTCTAATGGGTCTTTACTCCGCTTGGAACTCCTATAGAATCAAAGTACTAAATCCAGACCAACCTCTAACAACGTTATACTTGTATTATGAATACTAAATCAGGTGCCGGCATAAAACAAACTCTAGAAATATGACATGGCATCGATGATGAGCAACTAAAACATAAGAATATGATATATGAAGACTTATGTATTTTGAAATAAGAAAGTATATGTACCTTTCCAATATTTCCATTAATGAAGATGTTACTGCAATTAAGATCCCTATGAATGATGCACGGCTCATGAGTGTGGAGATACTCCAAGCCCCTCAGAATTTGTCTTGACCAATTCTTCAAGGCCTTGAGCGAGACACGCCTATGCTTCTTCCTGTAATCCCTCAGATTACCCGAGGCACATGCCTCTGTAATAAAATTCAATGTGCTGTTTTCGGTATCCCTCCAGAAACTGTAAAGAACAATGATGTTCTCGTTATCCAGTTTCTGTAGCAGTTCAATTTCCGACAACAGCCTCTTGAGGACGGATGGGTCTCCACTGAAGTTCCTTAGCTTTACCTGGTTCCAGGCCACATCCCTGCCTTCTTCTTGGTCAAATCCCCTATAGACCTTCTTAACAGCACCAGCGCCCAACAGGTCGCTGTACCTACCAAATCTTCCTGACGGGTCAACCTCCACAAATGGTTCTCTGTCTTGCTCAGATGTCTCAGCATCAGCAGATGGCATTATACACAATTTTTCCCCTGAACCTGAAATTGCAAACATATGAACCAAATTTAACCAAAAAGGTAAAACAATTTTAAGTGTACGGTCCGACCAATTTGACATCATGATAAAAAGTCAAACTAAAATTACTTGTGGAAAAACAAAATTACGAACCAAGGCTGTGGGGGTGTTTGGGATTGCTTATTTAAAACAATCTATGTTTATCTCCTTATTTGCTTATTGCTGGTTGGAAAGTTAAAATGGTTGACTTCTTAAAAATCTCCTTATTTGCTGGTTGGCTCCATTATAAGCCTTTTAGTTTTATCCAAACATCCAAAACTCTTTATTTGCTGGTTGGCTCCATTTATAAGCAAACAAGGAGTTTTGATAAGCAATCCCAAACACCCCCTATATATATGAGCCACAACAAATGCATTCACACCAGGCATAAGCTTGTCATAGAAACATGGTTTCATAAAACTGATTTAAAGAGATTAAAACAGGTCTACTTAAGCTCACATCATCTATAATAAATCTAATTTGATACCACAACTTAAGCGACAATTAACCATAATTAAAGCCTTAATAGCTGAAACTCTAAACACCAAGTCACCAAAATTATATATATTCATTCATATACTCCTCCACATGAACAATAATTGAACCTCTCTTTATGTTGCTTGAGCAACAAGTCTTAGGTATGACGTGATTTTCACCTTACGCAAAAATATTCAACATGCATGATCCTTACTCAAAGAGGCCACGGATTTTAAACTCTACATGATCATCGTCTACACAAAATCTACTTTAGTAACCATACAATCCAACTAAACCATCAAAACTCTGAGCCCTAATTGAACTTATTCGGTAAACATGTTGAAAAACAAACTTACTTTTAGGGCTTTGAAAGTAGGCGTATGATTAAAAGCAATTAGGACACAATTAAACATAGAAGGAAGGATTGAAAGACCTGTGTGATTACTGGAATAAGGCAGAATCAAGTAGAAGCTCTTCACAGGATCTTCTTCGATGGTGTGAGGTTTCGGAGAGGAGATTTCAAGAGCAATGGAGAAGTATTAGAGAGAGGGTTTGTGGCTATATATATATATAGGGATGGGATGCGTGTTTGATGACGATAACTAGAGAGGTGCACGAGAAGAATAAGCGCATTAACTCTATATATTAGTGTTTAGTCCCTGTGGTTTGTTAATAATTGCGGCTTTAGTCCTTATACTTTCAAATTTGTTGTTGTTATCTTTAGAGCATCTCCAACATCCAAGAAAAAGGTAAGAAAAAGAATACAAAAATCTTCAAGTTTGGAGAAAGTGATTATCATGAGAAAGAATTATTATCTTTATTTATATTTCACTAATGAGAATTTTTAAAATAATATGTATAAAAGAGAAATAATATTTTATTAGATATATATAATATTAATAAGATTATTAAGTAACGATGTTATCTTTAAAATAAAGAATATTATATATATTTTCTTGTAAAAGTTTTCAGACTTTGATTCTTAATTCTGAAGAATCCTTAGAAAAACCGTTGCCAATTGGAGAGGTCCCCTCTTACAATTTATTTCTATATTACCTTCAACTATTACATATAGGAATATCAATAAAGACTTAGGATCAGGTGAGATCAGACTGTTTTCGTGAGACCGTGTGAGACCAATACCTAACATATGAAACTTAAAAAAAAAACACCGTGAAGGTAAATAAAACTCGAATATGCAGACCTAAAAATTGCTTTCGATGCAAAAAATATCCAAAACAAGGTAAAAAACGAAACCTTCACAGCTCAAATGCTG
>LUCG01062582.1:0-12028 GCA_001633085.1 Carthamus tinctorius | reverse complement strand
GAGCCTCCCGCGTTTTTACTGTTAGCTGTCCCAACATAGGTTACTTCTTCTAACAAAGGTTTTTTAGGATCCTTTTGTATTGAAGCTGATAAAAAACAGAAACTAACTTTTAAAAAACAAGAAAACAAGAATATAAGAGTAGAATAGTAGAAGACTGATAAGCAAGTTAAAACAGAAAAAAAAAGATTGATACAAGAACAGGAATACAGGATAGAGGAAAGTCAGGAAACTAATGTTGTTGAGGTTGGCAACTTTGGTCCTCCTCCTCAAGATTGATAACATCTTCATTGTCTAGGAATTGAGTCTCTGGTACTTCAGTCTCTGGAGTGTTGCTATGCTTACCAAACACCATCTTGGATTCTTGATAACTCAAATATTATAGAAGAAGTGGAGAAGAGAGTTTGTATGAAAAAAATAAGAAATCGTTGGTAATTATATAGGAGCAGTATGAAGAAATTAGTAGTCTGATTCTGATTTCTGAATCTGATATGTTGAAATCGAAGAGTAATCTGCTTTATCTGATTTTGACGTTTCTTGCTATGATCCATCGTTTCTTGAAATCGATCCAATTCACTGATTTGCTGCCAAATTAAAATGACTCTTCATTGTCAATTCGCGATCCAATCAATCTGAGGTACCCCTTCCAGCCGAATCGGGATCGATTGAAGTCGAATTGAAAGCGATCCCAAAATCGATTTGGATCGATCCAATTTTGCGATCTGAATTGCGAATCTGCTGCGTTTGGTACGTTAACGTACCGCGTTTGGGGTCAGGACGTTTGGGCCGCGGTTCGTGGGCTTTCCTACGTTCCTACGTTTCTATGGGTCAAACCTTATTACTTGTTGAACTAACCTTACAAGATTAACAAAAAAAAAAAAGCTTGCTAACAAACGACAAACAAAATCTTCCTTTATAAAGGAATTCTAAGGAAATGAAGGTACAAGTAATGATGATCATAATCTCATGATATCTTATCCTAGTACCGTTACATCCATATGCCATCAAAAAGCAACCAAATTAAAAGAGCATATTTTCAATATCTTTCATGATTGCTTGCATCATCTACAAATGACATCCCATACAAACGTTGTATTATCCTGATAATTCTAAATTTTAGAGTTATTCACGTTTTTTTGGTTAAATTAAACCATTTTGCCTTCTAATCTTTTTTTTTCGGTCTAAAATTTAATTCTAGGCAAAAAGAATGTATTGTATTATTTTAGAAACATGTTCTATTTTATAGAAATATTGTGCAATGAGTTCCAAAGTGCCCACTTCACGTCTAGAAGAAGACAAAAACAAAGTTGAAATTCTAATCAATAAAAAAGGGACAATTTTCTACATTTTCAACCAACACCCATGCGAATAAAGTCAAGGCAAAAGGTGGCATTTATGGTTGTCTAAAAAGAAGGGCATACAAATTTTAAATGAAAAGCATCATACTTTCAAAGACAAAAGCGGAAGTCTTTTTGAAAAGTCATTCTATCCGTAAGGGAGTTACTGTTCAAGTAATTGGAAGACACAAGATTCAAATCCTTTGGGCTTTACCCATTAGACGATTTTTGGCTTTTATCCACACATGCCGTTGTATAAATAAGACCCTTTGGTGCATTTATTTTCAACAAGTTCGATAGAGTCAAACTCTTAGCTTTTAATTTGTTTACATTAAATTAGCAAGTAACATTAAGTTATCTAGTTTAGTTTACATTTCAAAAAATATAATTTAATTTTTGGCAGCAATTTCATTTCCATTACTTTTTTTTTCAGTAAGGTGCCTTTGATAGTGGGGCACCGGATCTGTTCAATCAAGTTTTCGAATTTTTAGTATGTCTTCTTCAAAATCTTCATATTTTGTTTTCTTTTTTTTACTTAGCATCAGCTAAACATCTTTCGGGGTGTAGGATAACAAAGTAACCTAAAATTTATGGAAAATGCTTGAGTAGTTATCCTATAATAAATTTTCATTGTTTTGGTCATCTATTGTTCGAAAATTTCCAATGATGCAAACAAACTGATCACTTGAGATTGTCTAAAGTCTAGTCCTCAACTAGAGATGGGTAGAACGTAGTGACACGAGCTTGGATGATGTTAGGGAATTCGAGAAAACTCTGATGACACCGACGAGAGTTGGATCAACATAATGAGATGAACCCAAACCACTGGAGTTGGGCAAACTACCTAGTGTTCTACGAGGACGCTTAGAGTGATTGCTTATACAAATATATCGAAAGCTAAGAAGGTTCACCTAGGGGTCACTATGGGCAAAATAATTAAGTTTAGAATACGAGATTTTTACTAAGAGGTGTAACTATTCGTTAGGACCAGGCCTCTTGAACAAGAGTGCCCACTATACTGCAATACAATGAGCACTATTCTAGATCATTTGCTATAAAATATGGGGAAAATATTTTTGCATCCTTACTTTTAAATAATAGTTAAATCGTTTAAAAAGTTGTTTCACCAACAAAACCAACTTATTGCTTCCTCACTAATTGAAACTCGCGAAAGGAAGTTCAATAATATCTTGCTTTTTTCGGTCCCTATGGAATACAATTCTGGCATTTTACCAACTATTACTTGTAATGACGATTATAATGACTAGTGTATATTTACGTTGTCCATTACGAACTGTTTTGCATCCTACTGGCATTTTACCAACTATTACACATTGATTCCCCCATTACACATCCTCAAATATAATTTTTTTAAGCACATGTTATAGCATTCTTTAATATCATTTTCCAAAATCTTGATTTTCATCTAAAAATCACCATAATAAAATATCACTACTTTTAAATTCCATAAAAGTAAAGATATAATATAGTAATAAAGTGGTTCAAATAATCTATTTAAGGATGTAAATGATGAAATTATGTAACATTATCTATATGCATTCATTTGATTGGCATTTTCAACAATTGTCCCGATTTTATAGATCTTGTTGATGCTATAAATTTGCAAATATTTTTGTTGACTTGGTTGCTTATGTGCTTATGCACTTTTAAACGCCTATAGGATTATGCTACAGACACTTACTCGAGGACTCATCATGCCCGATAAGATTTACATGACTATATCAATGGTATAAGGATCAACTCTGATATCACTTTTAACACTTAAAGCAACGAGTTCAAATAACCACAAAATCAACTTAAAATTGTGGTGTTTGATTTATAAAGAGCTTACAAGTCCAATTTATATTCATTTGGGACGGAGAATTACAGCTCAATGATGACTTACTAAGGACATAATGTAGATCAATGTTGCAAATATCGCTAGGCAGTACTCGAGCAGCCGACCCCCTTGTAGTGAGTACGCGGAAGTACTCAGATTGGGATTTTTTTATGTATAAATTTGAAAATTATACATATAGCATGTTAATAAATCATAAATAATCAAATATAAAGATGATTGTTCATGACACCCAATATATATGTTTAAAAACACCAACATAATTGTTTGAAAATTCAAATACTTCAAATAAAAATATTCGTTCTTAGTATTATTATTAGTTGTTGACCGTGTTTGACCGAGTAATCCCGAGTTTTTTGACCTTGTAATCGCCGAGTTGCCTAAGTTTAATCAAGTACCGAGTAATTGGCCGATTTAACCCCAACTCACCTCGGCTAAGGCCTGAGTAGCGAGTAATTGCCGAGTACTCGGCCGCCTAGACCGAGTTTTACAACACTGATGTAGATAAGGGTGAAAAGATAGCTAAAATTAGAAAACATGAGTTGGTGCATGCCAATAAAGAGGGGAACATGTTATAAACGTAGCAACAATTGTCGCCACTAAGTTATCACATGTTGATGTCTTACAACTGTAAATTGTCGGGATTAGTCTAGGCATAGCCTAGGATACCCTTCAATTTTTTGTTGACAACAATGAAATTTGAACCCAAATCTTTTATATAAGAATAGAAGTGTTTACCATCTCCACCATCAAAATGTTATGTTAACATTTCAGTTTCAAAAACTATATGGTGACAATCAACAAAATAATATGGCGATCCTCTTTAGAAATGACCTTTTCCACCTGATACAAAACACTGAAGCGATGACTCGTACCACCTTCTCCTTCAATGTAGGTCCGCCTATAGCGTAGATGTTCATTCTTTTAAAATTATTTACATAAATGTTATTTAAACCAACAATTTTGACCTTTCATATTCTTTTATTCTTTTAGATTTTTCTAACCTATGTATAGAAATATAATATATCATATTTTATAGACTCAAATATAGGAGAAAAGCATGGTATAACTTGATGGCAACTACAAGACACGATCCCACTTCATTAGCATTTTAGACCAAAGAGGTTATTGACAAAATAATCCCTAAACTATGTTTCAATAGGTATCTCTTACTCATCATTTTATTCATTTAGGTTCTTGTTTGAGCTGTTTATTTCAAAAGTACTCGACAAAATGTTTTTAAGGGACTTGAATTTCATGGAGGGATCTAGAATTTTTAATGCTTATAGTTTGTAGAATTTGAAAGAAATTTAATTCATTATTTATAAATCTTGTTTGAGTTGGATGTAATTATTATGATCACTTTCAGAGAATTAAAATTACAAGATGTGGAAATGAAGGAATGCTTATGACATATTTGATGAAAGAGGCAGTGTATGGAAACAGTTGAAATTCATGAGCTTGGATTCGAAATGACACCCATCTCCAAGGGACTTAATCCGTCGATTGTGAGGTTTTATCGATATACATAACTTCAAATTTAAACTTCCCTTCAAACCAAAAACATGATTAATATGAAAACTCAATTCCAAATCCCTCATATCCAATAAAATCCAACAAACTAAATGGGATCTTTAGCAAAGTTGTTCCTTTAACTTATCAGTTACACTTTCTAAATCAATAGCCCAGTAACAACAACAGGGCAACAAAGTGGAATTTGACAGATTCTCAAGCTATACATACTTTTTAAAGCAAAAATATCCGAACACAAAAAAATCACTTTTTAAGCTCGTCATCAACAACGTAACCAAAAACAACCACCTTAAACCCAAAAATCTATAACAAGGACTCAATTGCATCAATCGATACTCGAGGGGCTAGTTTTAGAACAATACGATATTTCGATGGGTGCTACTTGTAACTTACCTTGAGAATTCNCTCTCTCTCTCTCTCTCTCTCTCTACAAAACAAAAAACTAAAACAAGCAAATATCTAATTCAATGCATAAGGTACAAGTCAACAAAGCATTACCAGTTTGGAATTAGCAATTTTTGGTCTGGAAGAAAGAAATCATCACAAATTTGGACTCTGCTCTTGACTGTAGACCAACGTACAACTTTCAATACATAACGTACAAGTCATCGAAGCGGTAGTTCTCTGGAATCAGCAATTCTCGTTCTTGAAATAGTAATTACCAAAATTGCTGATTCTTGACTGTGTATATGGTCTACGAATCGTGCGTTTTGACCCTTTTTTACTTCCCCCCTTTTCCATGAAATCTTCTCACGAATTCTCATCTTTCAATCGCTTATGAGCTTTGTGATCTCTTTGTGTAACGGAATTCGATTCGATTTTGGTCTTTCTAGGGTTTGGTGATGGTGGTGGAGTGATGTGGAGTGAAGGTTATTGTTGCTAATCATCAACAGCAAGAAGCAGAAATGGAGTTGGTGTAGAAGAAATAGACGATTTGCTTTGTGGAGATGTCTCCTGTCAAGTTCTTGTTTATGTTCCTGTTCATATCGATCATACTATGGCTGCTGTTCATGTGAGTAATCGATCAATTATGTGTTTTTCTTTTTCTTTTTTGTAATTAGGTGATCGGTTTTTGTATCTTTCATGGGGGAAAACTGCTATTCTGGGAGCTTGAATTTTGGAGTTTTAGGAAATGGTTCAACGTATCACTGGATTTGACTGTGTTATTGACTTATTGTTACTAGTAAAGAATCAATGTAATGAAAATTTACATGGATAGTTGGAATTGGTGCTTTCTATTGACAATGTTTTTGATATTTGTTGAATTGCCAAAACCGTTGATTCTGCAAAGTTGGTTGGAAGTTGAGTGTATGTAGTATTGTCTGAGTATTATGCTAAATACCATATGGAGAGATTAATTTTGTGTGTAGTTGGTCTATGAATGGAATGTTAGATCACTGAAGTTTTACTCTCTAATTTTGTAAGTGGGGAGTGGGTATCTTACCTACCTTTTTGTTTTTTAGATAAATTCGGAGGTTGATCCTTTTTTTAAGTTGTACAAAGTCCTTATCTTTTGAATGGAAAGTACTTCATTTTGCTAATGCTACTACAAATGATGAGTATAGTTTGCCAATCTAATGCTGTTGCTTGGGGATTAAGGATAGAACCACTTCCTTCCCTCCTTGACCATTTTTATGTTAATAACCTATATTTGGTATTTGGAAACGATCAGTTCAGATAAGTCAAGTTATATATACTCCCACGCCTGCAATAAAACGTTTCTACAGTTTAATTGCAAGTAGTAGTTTGTTTACAGTAAAGTATTGAGTTTTATCTTTGAGTCGGTTAAGTGGAATCTTAGTCAAGACTTCTAGTTTCCATTACACCAAGTTATGGGGCATACTTCATTAAGTATGTTACATCAGAAAGAAATATGTAACACTAGCAGTAAGGATGAAAAATAATACAGTGATATAATTGAAGGTACTACGAATTTCTTTCCTATTATAATTTTATCCATATAAATAACTTTGAATATTTTCTCNGAAAACTTCCTATACGGTTCTAGGGGGGGGGGTTCTCTTTCATCTACATCTATCCCGATGAGCCGTCTATTGAATTGTTGCAATTGATGTTCGATCTTGAAGAGAAGGAAGAGATATTTGGAAAGTGGGTTTTTGTGATCCCATCAAGAGTCAAACTTATTAAATGTTCTTGCTATTCTTTATTTCCTTGAAAAAGGTGCTCAGCCTACACGAATGTGTTTGTAATGGTCAAAACACAATCTTGACCCTATATGGTTTTGGACTTCTCTGTACAATGTCTTCCATAGCTGTCTATTGTTACCTTTGATTCTAATGTGAGCTTTCTACATTTTGTATATCATCTCTGAATTATTTGTTGATAAAGATATTTCAATAAATAAGCAGCATGATGACTTCTATTTTATTATTGTTGTTATTAGCCACCTAAGGAAGTGCAAAATAAACATAGTAATGGTTAAACTTCCAAGATTCGAGCTGAAAAATCCACAAAGTGTTGACTATTAATAAGGAAATTTCAGCTGAACGATCAGCATGTTGTTTAAGACTAATATGGGAATTTGAGCTAAATAACCAACTAGTTGTTTAAGACTAATAAATGAGGGATCTTTCTTTGCTTCTGCTGATATCTTTTGTCTTTGTATTGAGTGTATCGTTGAGATATGATCTGAGTATGAAGTAGAATATGGTTAATTGGTCATATGAAAATGAATATGTATTTCTTACTTATTGTCTCATTGGTTGTGATTGTTGCAAAAAGAATTACATTTTTTGGGCTTATCTTGCAAATTCAACAACAATGCATTATGAATCTCATGGATCCTATTTTAAATTTTGATTTCACTCGGATTCTAGAAGAGTAGTAAAGCTTGTGCACTTGATGGTTCTTTGAAGAAGGAATGCACTGTAGCTTGATCCCTTAGTTATATGTTCCGTTATGCTTGGTTTAGAACAACTCTCATTATATTGCATCAACATACTTACAAGTTCCAGCGGACTTAAACTAAATATTGTTTTTCAGATTTGCTTCCAAGTTAGTTGCTTGGATTTTGTCTCGGATCATGAAAGCATCCGTGACATTTAAAGTTAGTGGATGGAAATGTTTGAGGGACGTTACAATCAAGTATGAAAAGGTGAGTCATTTCGGCTCTGCTCGTGGTATCTGCTCAAATATTTAATTTAATTGATGCTTGCCAATTTAACCTTCCATGTGCCGAGCTAGTTTATTCTGGTCTTCTAACATACATCTGAATCAGAATTGGTTCTTTTTTCTTCTGGTATGGTTGCTTTTATTTTTCCATGTCAAAGTTATTTTGTGGATTCTAATGATATGCATATTGAATTGATAATGTTTATTGATCACATGCTCATCCGAATTTTTGTATCAGAAATTCTATAAGCCATAAAGAAATTAATTTAAATTGTTAGAATGATCCATAGGACCATATCAAGTAGTTAGACGCCTTGCTTAGTACATCTTCAATTGATATTTTAGAAAACTCTCATCTTTTTATCTAATTTGGGATGATAAATTGGATACATATTAGCTGGGACCTGTTTGTTGGATCTGAAGCATAAGTTTTTGAATGTGGTCAAAATAAGACTTATCTCACTTGAATAAAACCAAGGATTTTTTTTGAAGACAGCAATCAGGTACATGCATATTGGATCGAAAAGATAATTTTCTTCAGGGACGGACCTATAGTAGTGCCCACGGTGGCACGTGCCACCGTATCGTTCCTCCGTTGCAGTGTAAAAAAATATAGGTTCGTGAAAAGTGCCACCATACTAATTTGCTGTGTGCCACCATATATATTTTGAAACTGCAATAAAAGCACAAGTTTCCCTTGGCTTAGTTGGTAAGTTCCTTCTGTTTCAAAGTTGAGGTCTTGGGTTCAAATCTTGTTAGAGTCATTTTTCTAGTTTTTAGCTTTTAATATTATATTTATTCAAATCTTGTTAGAGACATTTTTCTAGTTTTTTAGCCTTTAATATTATATTTATTATGTTTCTAAAAAAATTGTAATAACAAGACTTGAACACAAGACCTTTAATTTAAAAAGCAAGAACCAACCACTAAACCAATATTGACTTTGTGAAAAATCTCTTTATATACGTTTCTTATAGTCAAGTAGTGCCACCGTAGAAAATTTCTCTAGGTCCGTCCCTGATTTTCTTTACCTTGTTAACATATGATTTGTATCCAGTCAAAGGCAATATAATACATGGTCGAAATGGGGAACTGAAGTTTCTTATTTTTGTTTTTTGTAGCATATTTTTATGCTCCCTTTTCTCTTAAAATTGTTTCTTTTAAAAATCAGGTACATGTGCTTGGTTTTATGATCTTCGTTTAATTGCATCTATTTTCATTTTAACTATCTTTCTGTTGATGAGATGACATAAAGCTTGAACTACTACCAGATTGTCTGATAGCAGCTAACTGACGTCATACGTTGTTCATCTTGATGTTATCCTTGGCAATTCACAGGGTGCGATTGAATCGGTTTCTGTTGGTGAAATCAGATTTAGTCTACGGCAATCCTTGGTTAAACTAGGGGTTGGTTTTATGTCTAGGGACCCAAAACTGCAATTGTTGATAAGTGATATAGAAATTGTTACAAGGGCTTCAAACAGAAGTACAAAGAAACCAGAGTCACGAAAATCTCGCAAATCCCGCAGTAGCCCAGGCAGAGGGAAGTGGATGGTTGTGGCTAATATGGCTAGATTCTTATCAATTTCTGTGACAGATTTGGTTGTAAAAGTAAGTTGTTCTGATTAAAATCCTCATATTTATGGCATAACTTCTTTGCTTTTCATCCTTGTATACTGCTTCATTGTGTATGAAATTATCTTGGACCCATACTATATACATTATTGGTGTGGTTCATTTATAGTTGCATGATTTGGAGTTCGTGTACAACTTCTTATACTCATTAGACGCCAAAGACCATGTATTGGCTTGTCATAGAATAGCATCCGGCTAATATTTTTAGACCAGGGCCCGGATCACCCGAGAATAGTTCATGCAAGGACGGGTTATTTGGCATAACCTGGTTGATCTGCTATTCGACTTGGGGATTGTATTAAATGTAAATCCCATATCTATCACTATATAAAAAATTGCTGATAGAAGATATTCAAATATAACGAAATCTGAAGTGTAGCTATTTTCTTTTTGAATTCAAAATTGCAGAATGTTGTGGGTCAATTCTTTTTTGTCTATTATCTGTAAAAATGCATTTTTAGGGCGACCCTATGGTGGTGACATGTCCTACCTGAAATTAAACTTATCTGGCCCACTGAGAAGTGAGAATCAAGGTCTTGTTTGGTGGATTAAACTCCCAATTGTATATTATGAGTACCCCCCTATTTGAACATATTGTTTCATTTTCTTCCTGTAACTTGTCTCCTCCTGAAGTAAGTTTTTTCAGATTTGTTTCTCAACCAAGATAGTGGATCATCTGCCATAGAACTTAATACCTTAGCAATCTGTCATGGACTTACCCTGCCAGATAACTCTGGTAGGCCTCTATTCCACTGTAAAACTAGCAAACGCAGCATGATGGTCTAATTATCCACTTGGTTCACTAAACCAAGGCCATAGGTTACCCTATACCAACAGGATGTTACATTCACTGCCACTCTGAGCCACTTTCATAGTAATCCAGTATTTTCATGCAGGTTTACACTCTACTTGCATATATGTTGACACGAAAATCTATATACAATTTTTTTTAATGAAAAAAATGGACATCAGATGAATGTTTCCTTTTTCATGAGTGCTTAGATTATGTTTCTCTATGGTCGGTTGCATTACTACAGTTTGCCTGATACAAGAAGGGTTCACTAGAGTATGTAGAGAATATTGCTGCTTCTTAAAGGCAAATTTGTATTGTGTCATGTGCGCTATTTGCCATGTAGTAGAATGTGGGAAAATATACTTGTTAACCATAGCGATTAGTTGTTTGCAAGAGTAGGTTTCAATGGAGGAGATTTTTTTAGCTGACCACTTGACACAAGAGGGTGCTCTTATGGCTGCCTCTTGCCATCATGAGTCTCAGATTATTGGTTGCATGTTTTTCCGTAACTTATGTTAAATAACATGGAAATGTTGGTAAACACACAATCTTTGATTATAGTCTCAAAAGTCTTGTAAAGGTATATGGGTTAAATTTCCTGTTAGGCATGCTATCCTTTGCTTTATAAGGGTTTCATTTCATCAACTGCTTTTGATTTTTCTATTATTTTGGGGCAGACACCAAAAGCTACTGTAGAAGTTAAAGATTTGGGGGTTGATATATCAAAAGATGGTGGTACAAAGCCCTCTCTTCTTGTGAAGTTGCAACTTTTACCAGTTGTTATTCATCTGGGCGAACCACGTGTTAGTTTTGATCAATCATCTAGCTTTAGCAATGGTGAAAGCTTTACTGTGGGGCCGACAGGCTTTGCAACAATAGAGAAGGCTTCTGCTCCTTTCATTTGTGAAGAATTCCATCTCTCGTGTGAGTTTGGTCATAATAGGTTGGTTTTCTTTATTTTAAATATGTTTTTCTCTAAGCCTATTTTATACTTTCTAAGGAATAATGTGTTCTTGCTTGTTTTTCTCTTCTTGGCTTTTTGTTCATTTGAGAAACTCTAGTAGTAACTTGTTTCTGTGTTCTAGGATTGTTTATCCTGTAGTTTTATATCATAAGAACAAACTGTTGTTGGTATTGTTGTTTGAATCTTATTCTTTTTGTTGCTTGAGAACTTGCAATTAAGCCAGTCATCCATAGAGCCAAGATCCACTTCCTGTTCACTTGCCAAGATGGAATGCTTTCTAAAGGAGATTGAGTTCATGACCTCGGTATCTTTGTGCTACTGCTGCTCAGATTCAGATCTAAAACCATGAAGCCTAGTTTATGGTCTTAAAGAGAAACCATTTTAGAGATAGAAGATTATATATATAATAATACTAGAGTGACAAACTCAGTTTCTGTAAATGTACTGATCTTGAGCGAGAAAATGTAAGATGATAATTGTATACATGATTTCAAGGTGCGTGTCATTTACACTTTGGGATGAGCTTCTAATTCTTAAAATGTGTGTTATTTCTGAAAAGAAACTACACAATAGGGTTTTGGGGAGAGAAAAAGAGGTTATAGGAAAGTACTTAAATGTTATATATTGTTTCTTTTTCTATGTTAACCCATAATGTCGTACCCACTTTCAAAGATATCCAACTTGTATTATAGCAATTCATTTGGTTTGGGTTGAATATGGTTGACATAAAATTTTGATTTGGGTTAGAATGGATTCAGAATTGATTTGGGTTCACAACC
>LUCG01062449.1:0-11099 GCA_001633085.1 Carthamus tinctorius | reverse complement strand
AAAAGGTAAAACATGATTGTCGCCTCAGGTTTCAATGTCGAGATTATTCGCGCCGCATCGCGCACGGACACACATCTAGTAATACATAGAGCTAATTACATTTTGGTCCTTGTGGTTTAAATGAAATTTAAAAATAAATAAAATGACGAACCCCATCATGCGCCGTGCACATGATGGGTCTAATGGACCTATTTTAGACGGCGTGACTTTTAAGGACCCAATCCGTTATAAAGTACAAACCATAAGGGACCCATGCCATAGACATTTCATTTTAGGGACCTAGAATGTTAAAACCACTAAACCATAGGGACCAAATATGTAATTCAATCTTTTCTTAATATACATACACAGCTAAAGGCTGAAACATACATATTATACCGTTAAAAGAATCAAGCAACCGAATTCAACGAACATCTCTCTCTACTTGTTGATCGTAATCGCCGATGTTAATCCCTTTTCTTGCCGATTATTCAATGCGAATCTTAATCAACTAGCATCGCAATGGTTTGGGGTTTTGAATTCAAGCAACTGAGATGGAGCGCTATAATTCTAGGGATTTCAAATCTGTTTTTGATGATCACCAGCCTCTTTTTAATCGATGCAGCTTACCAGGACTGTGCCTTTCGCGATATTCTTCCATTTCTTATCATTTCCTTTCTTTCCTGTTTGAGATTGTTGTCCATGGTTCCCATCGCAATTGCGCAGAGAGCTACGGCCATGGCAGTTCTTGATGCTCTCTCTGAGACAAGTGCTGGTGGAACCCTAGTTAGGCGTCACCAGCGGGTAAAACTTTTACCTCAATTTAATCTTATACCTTTATGATCAATCATACAATAGCAATGAACATGAATTGGAAATGTAGTTTTTTTTTTAATTATTACCTAATTAGTGGATTAAACTCTTGATGCATGCTTGTTTAACTACTTGTGATATTTTCAACTTGGTTGATATAATGCTTTATGATAAGAAAAAGTGTATAGAGCATTGACAAGAATGAGGATACATCAAGACAGTTGGGTCATTCACATTTTAGAGGAGACATTAGTTTGCTGCTATGCTATGTGTAGTACTTGATACATAACACTTGCTTTTATAGAAATGGGGTCCTTGGTGGTTTCCTGAACTATGGTTTGCCATTTTCTCCTAACAATGTATGTACATGGAAATATGTTGTTCATACATATTTATTAAGAATGTATAGTAATAGAGCCTTAAACCGCACAATTCAGATGCCAACTATGCAGCTTCTGATGTTGTTTGCTCTTCACTTGGCTTCACATAATCAAGTTGCTATGACAGACACTCTTTCATTCGAAAAACCAACTGCATACCATGTATTTTTATTTAGTTTTTTTGTCTTAAGTCCATTAGGCTTTGGTTAATCTAACTTTTCCTCCTTTGCAATCCTACAGTTCTCGTTAAAAACCTCCAAAAGTCACAAAAATCTATCAGTTTTTCTACTAATCTCCACAAGAGCATCACCTAAATGATATCTCTTACACCTCTGCCCCCTTCAAGTTAGAACTTATGTGTCATACATGCCAAGATTGGTATATATAGGGTCAAACTGAGCCTTATGAAGGGGTTTATGCAACGTCATTTCCATGCAGCAACTTGGAAAGGAGAAGTAGGCTAATCAAATTAGACCTAATTGGCAAAATTTAACTGGCCAAAGCTTGTAGTCTACTTTATTGGAGAGTTCCAAGTCGCTTTAAAGCTCACCCAGTCTTTCCAAATTAAGTCAGTTTACGTTACGTGACTTTGTATGTGACTTCCTACGTCAAGCAAAATGTTGCTTCTAGTGGATCATAAGTTGCCATGAGATTCACAGGCGAGTTCAAGTCACAAGCCAACTCTCCTTACTTCCAGGGGACTTCACAGGCTACACAAGGTTGGGCACCAAGTCGCTTGCAATGTATGTGGAAATCTGTTGCCTTAGAATGCGATGCATGATAAATTTTGGTCAGTCAAGACGAGGAAAAATATTGATGTACCAAATAGTGGACTCGTTTGACCGAATCAGAGCTCATCTTTGCTTCAGCCGAATCAGAGGCTACCTTTATTCAGCTGAATCAGAAGCAACCAAACATTGTCTAACATAACTCAAGATGCTTGGTTCCTTATTGAGAAGATAACCATGCCTTTAGGTTGCGGAGGCTAATATAATTTCCTTAGATGATATGCTACTCATATATGGCTTTCTTCTAGTGCTTGAGACCTTATGCTCTAATTATGACTGTTATCTATGTGATTGATTCTTTGCAAGTTTTTTGTTCCCTGAATGGATGTCGTTGGCTTTCTTGAACGACTTGTCTATTGGAATGGAAAAGTGGATTTGTAGGAGCTGGAAGCTAAAGTGGATTTGTGCTTCGGAGTAGGATATGTTGGGTATGCTTTGGTTTACAGTACAATACTACATACTTACTAAATTTACTTGTTTCCCACAGTGACCGAGGAATGTAAAAGCACATGCATGTTGGTTGTGACTCACACTTCTGTTCTTGCATTATATCTAATAACATCTGGGGGAATTATAACATATTTTCTAAACTGTTCAGGTAGAATTGTACTTTAGTTGTTCACTTGTAAAATTGATGGTTCTGAATTGTGCTGAATCCTTCTTGGTTCAGTTGGAGTTCCTATGCTTTCTTCAGATATTGTTGGCATACATCATATACTTTTGTGTGTGTGTGTGGGAAGTTTGAAAAGATTTGGATTCAATTTTATTTACCAAATGCGGTTCCCTATATACCTATACCCAATAATGGGAAATGATATATCTCTGTTTGCAAATATTCTCTCTGGATTGGCATGTGTAGCGATGTCACCTAATTTAAAAGTTCTGCTATTACTTAACAGATTAGGTACACGAAGTGGATACGGTGGACCCGGTTTGCTTTTGTAATTACAGTGCTGCAGTTTATGGGAGCAAGTTACCTTCTAATCAATGTTTCAAAAAATGTTTTTAAAGATCGAACTCCAAATGCATGTATATTAGGTAAACTTGAGGGTCCTTGAACTTTCTATTTTTGTAGATCTGTTAAATTGTTGCCTTGTTTGAAATTTAATGACTAATACAACAGAAAGAAGTCCAAATGCTTCAAGAAATTGCGAGTTTATGAGAGTAGAATGTTCTATTAAATAAAACCTTAATAACTTATTATGATTTTATATTCTTTATCATAAGATATGTAGATCAGTTTTATATTGTAGTACCTGCTTGGATCTATTAGTTAGAATGGTCAGGTCCTTCTTCTAGATATAATCCTCCATTTTCTTGGGCTTATTGAAACAAGGTGAATTTTGCTCTGTCAGGATATAGTTCGTCCCATATAGCAAATAGGTAACTGAAGATGTCTTCACCATTATTTCCATGAGGGGTTGTCATATTTTCCTCCTTTTGTTCTCTCACATGTTACAAGTGACTTCCTATCCCTAAAATTGTTGTTTTTGCAGAGCTTCTTTCAACGAACACCACATGGATGCATGATATGGTGGTGGTATTTATTATCATGGTGTGTTATGTCACACTGTTACAGTGTTGTTCAGGATCTGATGTCCTAAGATGGAGGTCCTTCTACACAAACGAAAACAGAGCATGGAAGCACCATTACCGAGAGGTATTTGATCAAGGCATTCGTGAGGCATTGTGCTGTTTGGGACGTGTCAAATACTTGTATGCTTCTGCACTTTTGCTTGGCCTACAAGTCTGAATTGTTATGCATTTTATTGATTTTTCTTACTTCACATGCTTCAAATTCTAGGGGTGTAATGGAAGAAGATGAAGTTTCCTCAGTGGCACAATTACTAGGAGACCTTGTTTCTTATCGTGCATCTGGGACAGGGCATCTAGAACTCTTGGCAGGTTTGTCTTGTTTTTGGATGGAATCATGGAACACATATCCCTTATGATAAAATGATGCTATATTTTGTTATGTCATTTTCACTAGAAGTTCATGCACTCTTCTCCAGTTTTGGAAATTACCATGCTACATTTGGTACAATACTTGGACATCTTTAATAGCAAATAGTCATTTGTTCTCAAAATAGGTACCTTCCTTGCACCTTGATATAACGTTCCTCTTATGAAGTGATTTGGGCGATATAAAATGGCCATTGATGTAAACTTTGCAATGTTAAAATGTTGCATGTAACAGTCATGTGTAGTTCATTTATCGGTGGCCATTGATGTTAAATTTATAAAATTATAATGGTCTATGTAACAGTGGGTTGTAGTTCAATACCATACATTGGAAGATGAACAGAGAAAAGCTTCTCATGTTTTTCTATTTATATTTTCCCCTGCACTAATTTGAGGTCAATGAGAGGTGCAACATATTCAATCTTTAAGATTGCACACTCCTAAAGAATTGGGTATTTTGTTAATAAGCACCACTCTTATATTTTGTCTAACATACATGGGTGTAGGGTTTGGCTGGTTTTCTTTCTTCATTTTGTGAGATTGTAAGTTTAAATGCATGGGCCTTCAAGGTTCATGTGATGTCTGCATCTTTGTGATGTCACAGATTTCGCATTAGTCAATATTTTGCTTCTCGCCAACGACTTTTTCCTTTACGCAATTCGGTATATTCTTTTATAAACTTTACGGATAACTAGAATTGTAAACAAATCAAGTTGCACTATATTTTTCAAGTGACTCATGACCTTATTGTCCATAAACCCCTGAAATCCAAGTAGAAGATGGGAATTTATGCATTGTATGAATTTTCTTTTAACACCAACTATCATGCTTCATTGCTTTGATCAGCATCTGCTATTGGTAAAACTCATCTATGTTCCTCTAAGAAGATGGTGATAGTGAAATTTTTCTCGAGCCTTCTCCATAGCACTTCGCTGTTATTATTTTGCATGACTTGGATAATTACTCTATTCAGGTCTAGCTTTGTTGAAAAGGGAAAGCCTAATGCCTAAACATCAAGAGGAAACTGTGGAGGCGCCTGATGAACTGATTCAAGGAGCTGCTGATTTTCATCCGTTCGCTGAAGCTGCCTATACGGTCGTTTCAGAACTAATGTCTTTTTGTAGCTTATTATGATAATTTCTTAATGCCAACTATTCTCTTGGTGCAGGGTCTTTTACTTGATGTCGGAAGGAATCCTATATTGTTTCCTTGTGCATGGTTGTATAGGCAAGGGATTTTGACCCCTTGGATTTGGAATAGGTCGACCCACACTAACTCCTTTTTGGTGCAAATCATTTATTTTCTATTTCCTTTATCATCTCTCCCCTTCCTGTTTATACTGTGTATGACCACTACTGTGTTCTTTATATCGAATGGTTGCCACTTGCCGTCTTGTCATGCAATACGAGTGTTAAAAGCGCTTACTATTTTTGAATAATCATTAAGTGAAGATCAACTTCTAACTACTTGGTTAACTTGAAATCGCGTGAACAAATGCTAATTGAGATCCATTCAATTATAGTAGCTTTATTTTCAAATAATCCCAACCCAACAGTAAGGCATCGAAATATCTGAAGAATTTGGTGATTCATTCAGTTGCATTCCTTTTCAGTGATTAATTTATTCAGAACGTTTTTCGGGAATCTCTCTTTTGCAACAAGATAAGAGGCTGGTACTCTAGTCATACATGTGCTACTTTCCACATATTGCCACTTCATGTATCATAGTCCCTCTACCCATAACTTTTTGCAACCTTAGATTGCATACATAGACTTACAGGAGCTTTTTGCTATTAATCAAATGTCCATAAATCTCCTCTACCTTTCAAAATTATGCATGGGGAAGAAGCTGCTGGACCAAAATCAATCCTGTCAATAATTTGTAATGATGAACATGGGCAAATAGATAATGTTAGATTGAAAATTTACAAATGATATATACAAATATACAATGCAATTAATATTGGACAATCAAAAATGGAAATAGTCACATTTTTCACATGATAGAGGGAGTACTATGTATAATATGATCTGATAAAGCTTACATCTACCCTGGTGTAAATGGTAATGGTGAATCTTGGCCAGGTTCCCGTTTCCCTTTGAATTCAAGAAGTTAGTAATTGTCCATACAATCATGACATCACATTGTTCTAGACGTAGAATGGTTGTTCATTTCTGCCATGTGTATACCAACAGTTCCACCTTCCTGTAGGCTTCCCAAACTCGAAGGTGACAACTGGTGGCGAGGTCATGCAAGTGCTTTTCTGAGATATGTAAAATTGCCTGCTGAAGTGCTACGACAAGGCCGTGTCTGTCAGGTCCTTGTAAATTTCTGCTTATGTATTTCCGTATATATCATATGCTACCAAGATTCAGGAGTCGATATTCAGATTGGTGACACAATCAAATAACTAATCATTTTCCTGCTGGTATTTTCGCTTACAAACCGTTAGAGGTGTGATTTGAACTCTGTTGGTCTTGTGCACCTGTATGTGCTTGCGTTCTACTAAGGTGTTCATGTTTGTTGCTACTTCCAGTCTGTTACTTGCAACTGTAATTTTCAGTGTTTGGTGTACACAAAATGGTGCACCTTTACATGGCTCTCTTCATGCGTGTTGGCATGCAAGGGAGATGATAAATTAGCATGCAAGTATCATGAAACTGATGGATTCACACATCATGCATCCATGCCTGTTTCATTCTAAATGCTATACTTTCTCTTCGCAAAATTTAGTGACATCAGTATCTTTCATGGGTATCTCAGACTTGTTTGATTTGAAAGTCAAAGTTACTTGATAACCAGTTTTCACATGTTGCTTATCCATGTGCATTTGTTGTTTCAGGCAAGGTGTGAAGCTGCATACTTTGTTGTGGTTCTCCGTCATATAAAATCTATTGTGATTTGTGTTAGAGGAACTGAAACTCCAGAAGATCTGCTAACTGATGGTTTAAGTAGGGAATGCATGCTTGCTACAGAAGATATTGATGGTTTGATATAGTACGTTCTCTCCTGCTTCTTTTATGAGTCTGCATTTGTATTGTGTTTAATGATATCTTGTTAAACTACATCTTCTCCCCACACCCCCCCCCAAACAACAACAACACACAACAATACATTGTATCATCATTGGAAAACTTTTGCGTTCTTTTAACTTGCATACCTCAAGCAAATTATTATTTTTGTACCACCATATTAGTGATATCTTTTGCTTCCAGTTGTCATCCAAATTAGCAAATTAAAGTGAAGATTGAGGGAGTTCAAATTAATCAATGAATTAAAAAAGACCATTGCTTATGAAGGAAAGCACATGTCATCTATTATCACACACTTAGGCATTGTTTGGTAAACACAAAGTAGCTTATAAGCTAGCCTATTTTTTGTGTACATGTTTGGACGGACAAAAAGTAGCTTATAAGCTAGCTTTTTGAAAAGCTACTTGAAGGTAGCTTTTTCCAATTATACCCATAAGCTAGTTTTTGCCAAACACAATTTGTTCATAAGCTAGCTTATCAGCTACCGGCTAGTTTTCCAAACATAGCCTTAAACTTTGTGAGATCCTACTTCTGGATGGCAACCAGGCAGCCTTTAGGGGCGTAGACTTGCCTCACCTGGCTCTGTATGCGACCTATATGGGATGTCCAATAACGGGTGTGGGACTGATATAGGGTTGTTCTGTATTCAGGAAGTATATAAGGTATCGCTCAAAACCCATACTATCCCACATGTATATATGTATAGACACATGTGTGTATACATACATATGTAGGTATGTATAGATACATACACAAACACCCATACATACACACACAAACTACAAACATACACAATTGAATATGTAAGTTTGTTACAGGAACACCTCATACAGATTTCTAATTCTTATAAGTTGTTTTTCCTTCTTTTTCATTTTGTTTTTCCGTCGAGGTTGGTTTTCTTTCTGTTAATTTATACTTCATTCGTATTTTAAATATAAAGTTTTAAAAACTCATTAAATCTAAAATGTCGGTTTTGGGGGAGATATTGTAACAACCTTGGTTTAGGGGGTGACGTTCTACCGAATAAAATGAATATATGTAAACAAGTGATTAAATAGTTAAGTTTTATCTACATAAATTGAAAAGTAAATACATTAGAATGAAGTTTGGATGATATAGGAAGTCAAGAAAATTATTATATTGAATAATATGCATATAGTTAAAGAAAGTTGTCTAACAATATCAAGAAAATCTTGTAAGGGTAAATGAATGATACTGGAATGAAACCTTCCCTAAAAGAAAAGTGTCGTACGTTTGTTTTAGGACACCCAAGATGGAAATTTTTGCATTTATTTTTGGGATAAAGGGAGCAGTATTTACGAGAACATTCTTTTAACATTTCTGTTTTTTTCCTTGCATATGGAGTAGCTTATGTTTCATCATAACATTTTCATGACCAGAGTTCTTCTTCCTTCTCATCCCTGTCACAGTGATAATCTTATTCCGCCAGGTTCAGCATATTATGGGCACTCTGGTATAGTGGAAGCTGCACGTGATCTGTATGTGCAAGTTGATGGAAATCCTGAAAAAAAAGGTATGGAATGATACCAAAGTTTGGTCATGCGGCTTCTAATATATTGTTGGTCAATAAATTATACACAGAAGTCCATAACAGCGACACAAATAAGCTAAGAAATCAACCACAAGGGTGGTGGCATACTGGCAAAAGACCTAGAGGGGATGTGGTGGAATATCCCATCTACCCCGGGTTCGAATCCAAATGCTAGCATCCTGTGGCCAGGCTTAGTCTCAGACGGTCATAATTTAATTTCCAAATTGCCAAGGATGTACTCTAGGTGAAGCCTAGATGAACCTTTTTCAAAAAAAAATTAATCTAAGAAATCGAGGCTAAATTTTATGGCATCGTGTAATATGGTTCAGTTCACCAACACAATGATGAATTGCCAATGCGATGGTGAATAATACAAGATACTGATCCCCTAATGAGATTCACAATGTTTTGTTCGTGAATCGAATTTGTACAATTCGAATCGCGAATCAGAATTCCAGGGAGGCGGGTTGCTTACTTCATTGCTGGGAGCTGGATGTGAGTGTGAAGGGTACAACCTTCGTGTTGTGGGACATTCCCTTGGAGGATCAATTTCTGCAATGCTAGGAATGAAGGTCAGTTCTCATACCCTTATTTAGTGTACATTTACAGTCAATCTGCAGGTTAGTCCATGGACCTCTTCGAGTCCAACATCGTCTTTTATTTTAACAATTAAGACCATTTTTCTAACATTGTCAGTGAACATCTATTAAGCATCACACATGCCTTGCAAAAATGCATGTCAATAAGGCCTTAAGGGGCGACTTTTTGTCATTTTAATGCCTAATTTTGTTGTAAATTATTATTTTTTCCTTGCTGTATTTCTTCTTTTCCATCTTCTACCTCATCTTATCTTATGCCATTTTTTTATCTTCTAGCAAATCTAAAAAATACAGAACATTACCCAATTAACTTGAATCATAAGCTAGATCTAACCAAAAGAAAAGAATTCAAAAGCAAAATCTGGATTAAGTTTCATATAATTCACCAAAAATTTTCACTAATGTAGACCAAAAAGCCCATTTATTCCTATCTAATAGCTACCAAACTTTGTCTGGTTTTCAAGTGGTTTTGCATCATCAGATGGTATCATGGGAAAAGAAACTGCAAAGGCTATGGGAGGCAAAAGGCTGAGAACCTGTGGTAGTTGTATAAGAAAGTGTGTCAATGTTATAATGTTGCCGATGGATTTTTCTTATGCCAATCTTTTGATGCTTTGTTTCACTAAGCGAACTCTTTACTACCAATTGATGTCCTAAGTTAATCACAAGTAATTTTAGTTTGAAATGAAAATCCAAACATGATAGTTGAAGAATTCTATCACTCTTCTTCCTTCCCCCTCCTTGACAAACTAAACAATAAAGGGCAATTGTAAAATTCATAATTTTAATCCAGTTACTGAACCAACTCATCTGCATCAAACATCCAACGTATTTCTAATTTTCTCATTCTTATGAACAGTTATATGGGCGTTATCCACGATTACATGTATATAGTTATGGGCCGCTTCCATGTGTAGATTCAGTCTTAGCAAATGCATGTTCAGGTTTTGTGACAAGGTAATCTTGATACAATACTACTATGCCTTATTATTGTCCTTCATTTCCGTCACTAATTATTGGCAGAGTCTCATATTGTCCCTGTCTGCTGCAGCATCGTGTATGATACTGAATTCTCATCACGACTTTCGATTGCCTCAATCATGAGGCTACAGGCAGCTGCCATGCTGGCACTATCAAATGACACAGATGCTGATTCAGCCGTAATTCATAAACTTGCTCGCCGCTTTATTTCAGTAAGCAACTATCTATGGACCAAGCCTCAGGAACCGCCTCCAGCTACTGAATTGAGTCCATTGCCACTCAGAAGAGAAAGCAAGAAGTTTAATCAAAGTGAACTCTTGCGTGGTACTTATCACCATCATGTTTCTCTTATGAATGTGACTCTCAGATGATTCATTTTGTTGTCTCATGTCTGCATGTACTTATTAATCCCGACTCTAAGCCATTGATAATCACTGCAGTGAACATCCAGGAACCAGATGAAAAGCACAGCCTTTGGCATGATACGGACAATAATAGTTCAGACGAGGATGGTGTCATAATTGATTCATCCAAAAGATTCTCTAATCCCTTTTATCAGTCTTCTGATAATCTGAATTCGCGTGATAGCCTCGTAACACAGTTTTTGGAAGCTATGCCGTCAAAAAAAGACGAGTCATCTGAGAACTTCAGAGAAATGTTTTTGCCAGGTGTGGTCATTCATATAGTACCCAATAAGGAAAGCTACGATATACCTCTATATAGACGATGGAGTACACCAGATGCACAATTTGGGTATGAAGCTTATGTGGCGAACAGGGAAGCCTTCATGGATATGATTGTGTCACCTTCTATGTTCATTGACCACCTACCATGGAGGTAAATCATCTTAGCATACTTTTCTGTTTGTTAATGTTCAAACGATCTGCTTTTGCATAGCAATATTCATAAACTCGGATTGTTTATTGCCACAGAAGTGAATGGTGGTCAGATTGTTATTTACTGGTGGCGTTAATAACAATTAACATATTTAGCCATTTATGTTAAAAAAAAAT